>JABTXL010000342.1:5456975-5509241 GCA_025134845.1 Neodon shergylaensis
CTTCTTCTTCTTCTTCTTCTTCTTCTTCTTCTTCTTCTTCTTCTTCTTCTTCTTCTTCTTCTTCTTCTTTCTTCTTTCTTCTTTCTTCTTCTTTCTTCTTTTTGTCTTTTTCCTTTCCCTCCCTCCCTTCCATCCTTTCTTCCTTCTTTGAAACAGGGCCTCATTATTTAGCTCTGGCTGGTGTGGAACTCACAGAGATCTGCCTGCCTCTACCACCTGAGTGCTGATATTAAAGGCATGTTCCACCATGCCAGGCTAAGCCTCATTTCTTTCACATTGTCGTGGGTGGTATTAGCTCTCCATGCTTCTTAACTGTAGAAGGAGCTGCGGGCCTGCTTTTCATCCCACTCGGCTCCTGGCCGCCTGGCTAGCTTATGCCCTGAAATAACAACACACAAATTGTATTCTTTTAAACACTGCCTGGCCCATTAGCTCTAGCCTCTTACTGGCTAACTCTTACATCTTGATTAACCCATTTCTATTAATGTGCGTAGCACCACGAGGTGGTGGCTTACCAGGAAGGATTCTAGCCTACATCCATCTCGGGTTGGAGAATCATGGCAACTGCCTCACTTCCCTTCTTCCCAGCATTCTGTTCTGTTTACTCCACCTACCTAATTTTCTGTCCTATCAAAGGGCCAAGGCAGATGGACAGATGACCCTCCTCCATCATTAGCTTGTCACAGGATGACCTCAGACACTCCTCTTTTAGTAGAGCTTGGCCCTAAAGGTTTACCTGATTACCATAACATTTTTCATTGTGGTAGCAGAAGCTTTAGCTGAATTCTTTGTATCTAGACTCACTGTCTTCTGTGGAGGTTATGACATCAAGAACATAGTAGAGCAGGGGCCATGTGTAGACCAGGGGATTGCTTAATCTTTTAGTTTTATTGAAACAGATAATTTAATTTTGAAAGCAACTGTGTTAAAATGCATTGAGTTTAAAAAAGCAGAAGTGCTATCAGTTAGAACAGCAGAGAAACAAACTAATGTATTTTTTTTTATTTTTTGTTTTTGTTTTTCCTTTCTTTTAGACAAGCTTGCTATCGGAAAGGATCCCTACTCCAGTAGAGGGCTCAGACTCAGTTTCCTCAGTGAGCCAGGAATCTCCCAACATGTAAGTGTACTTGTTCAACATTTCTCTATTGTGCTTGCTGAAATAATATAGAAATAATTGAAATTCATTGGAAAACTATGGCAAAATATTTTCCAGGAAGTTAAACTATATGCATAGAGCTTTAAGGAAAATTTCACTTATTATTATTTATAGATTATGTGATACTTGTAGCTATTAACAAATCTAGAAATATTAGATAACTTTTGCTTCATTGTGTATTTATATTTTGCATTAGGAAGCTTAGCATATTGCAAAGTTTTTAGAAAAACTGGAAAATTATCAAATACTAAAATTGGAAAATTAACTTGCATGTTCAGTAGAAGTAAAATGTCTTCAAATGCTGCTGAAATCCATTTTATGTGTTTTTCAAAATATGATAGAAGTACAGTTTAATTATAGTTTGGCATTTGGAAATTATGTAAATTAATATTTCAGTGTATATCTTTATGCTCTTTTATAAATAATAATCTATGTGCTATCAGGTTAGCAGGGAAGACACTTTATTAAACTAAGGTTTCATGACCTACATGTTCCAGGTTCTTATTTTAGTTCTATGGTTGAGTATTGGCACAGTATGAAAACATAGTAGGGACAACCTTCAGAGATGCTCTTTGCTAAGTGTTGACTTTGGATTCTTTTTCTTTTATAGGTTAGAACTTAACTTACAAAATCAGTTAATTTTTTAAAATTTAAGAAAAGTGTAAAGGTTCAAGATAGTTCATTCTCTAGAAGTTTCCTGTATATTTTTTTCTAATATGGTTATCCAACACTATCAACTGCTGTTTTTCCTCCCATTTTTCCATTGAGAAATTGTGGGAAAATTAGACAAGCTTTGTCTAGTCACAGACTGTAGCCATAGTTTTCCTCAAAGGCATACCTCACTGTCCTCAAATGTCATGGCATATAAAGCAGAACAGAATACATGTTTACTACAGGGAGCTGTTTCTGTTGAGGGAGTGTCCTGGATAAGAGGCCCTGCTTGTGCAAGAGTGCCCTACCTTTGTGATTTGTCTTTGTTTTATATGTAGGTGTAGAGAGGCAGTGTTACATGTGTATGTACTCTACATAAAACCAGTGCCACAGAAAAAGAGGTTTCCGAATCCCAAATATTATGCTTGTGATATATGTATATCTGTATGTATGTGTGTATATATATATATATGTTTACACACACATATGTTTGTGTTATTTAGGACTATCTAGAGAGAATCAGTAGGCTAGATTCATGTATCGACATATGAGCAAGGAGAGAATTTAGGGGAATTGGTTCATACTGGTTTAGAGTTCAGGATATTTGAAAAGTTGATGCTTAGTTGGGCAATGGTTGCGTACACCTTTAATTCCAGCACTTACTAGGCAGAGGCAGGCGGGGTCTCCGAGTTTGAGGACAGCCTGGTCTACAGAGTGAGTTCAAGGACATCTTAGCTATTCTGATCTTAGCCAGGTGTTAATGGAATCTCAGAGTAGTTTTTTAGTTTTTCGAGACAGGGTTTCTCTGTAGCTTTGGAGCCTGTCCTGGCACTAGCTCTTGTAGACCAGGCTGGCCTCGAACTCCCAGAGATCCGCCTGCCTCTGCCTCCCGAGTGCTGGGATTAAAGGCGTGTGCCACCACCGCCCGGCCTCAGAGTAGTTTTGATTTGCATTTCCCTGACGGCTAAAGATGTTGAACATCTCCTAAAGTGTTTCTCAGCTATTTGAGATTCTTCTGTTGAGAATTCTCTGTTTAGATCTGTACCCCATTTTTAAATTGTAGTATTTGGTTTGTTGATGTCTAGTTTCTTGAGTTCTTTATATATTTTGGAAATCAGCCCTCTGTCAGATGTGGGGTTGGTGAAGATCTTTTCCCATTCTGTAAATTTCTGTTTTGTCCTATTGACGGTGTCCTTTGCTTTAGAGAAACTTTTCATGAGGTCCTGTTTATAAATTGTTAATCTTAGTGTCTGTGCTATTTGTGTCCTGTTCAGGAACTTGGCTCCAGTGTCAATGCATTCAAGGCTACTTCCCACTTTCTCTTCTGTCAGGTTCAGGTTTCTGGATTTATGGCGAGGTCTTTGATTTCCTTGGACTTGAGTTTTGTGAGTGTGATAGATATAGGTCTATCTGTGTTCTGCATGCTGAAATCCAGTTGGGCGCAGCACTATTTATTATAGATGCTTTCTTTTTTTTATTGTATAATTTTGGCTTCTTTAAGGAATGTTAGCAGGTGGTGGGTGGTATCTTCCCTGGAGTCCCTGGGGACCACTCTGGCTTCCGGTAAAGATACTAGGTCTGTGGGTCCTAGTGTGGAGCCTAGGGAAGGGCATACAATCTGGGGTTGTTGGGCCGGCTTTAACAAGTTTTAGCTGGGGCTGGGCTGTTTATTTGTCTGGGATTTCTAGATCCTGCCTAGCCTCTGGTAAAGCCAAACACTTCTAAAGTAGAAGGTCAGAATATGGAGTCCAGGGGAGGGGTGCAATGCACTGTCCACTGCACCATGGAGCCACCTCCTAACTCTAACTGTAGCCTTTAAAAAGAAAGTATCGTTAGGTGTTTGTGTTGTGTTTTGAAGTGCAATATGGGTTTGATGTGTATTCATCAATCAGTGGTCTTCTACACATGCCACAATCCTAATGTTATAGATATTTAGAATTCTTTTAATACCTAATTCACTTCTTTACTATGTTTTGCCTTTCTTTCCTTCTGTATGGCCTATTCTGTACTGTCATACAGTCTGTTTTGTCTGACTGGCAGCTACCTGGCTGACTTGCCCTGAGCATCTATCTCCCTTTCTTTCTCTCTCATCCTCTTCTCCCTCCTTTCTCTTTCCCCTTCTCCTATTTATTCTTTTTACTTGACTGCCCCACCTGTCCCTCAATTGCCTAGCTATTGACTGTTCAACTTTTTTTTTAGGCCAATCAGGTACCTTAGGCAAGCAAGATGAAACAGCAACACACCTTTACATAGTTAAACAAATGCAGCATAAACGAATGTAACACATCTTTACATAGTGAAAGTAATATTCTGCAACATAGACAAGTGAAACACATCTTTACATACTTAAAATAATATTCCACAACAGTTTCTGTTATCTTTTAAAATCTGTGCAGAAAGTTATCAGTCTTAAAAATGTATTTTGACTGGTACAAAATGAACATAGTTAAGAGCTGCAAAAATCTGGCTGCTCATAGTTCTATTTTTAATTGCAAGGGAAATAGTCTGAAGGTCCGTAGACATAAATGCCTTGTTCATTGGGTCCACTCACGTATATGTCTCTGTCATTTAGCATTACATAGAGACAAGAGGAACTTTTTATAAGGGCAGCTCTGCTGTGTAGTATGCAGTCTTGTGTTTGACTTTGTCAATAAATGAAAACAACAAAGTGTTCTCTCTGTTATAACAAAAAAATGTGTTTTGAGGAAAAAATGTTACTATTCACTTCCAAATAAAATAGAAATTTATGAAAATAAAAGAGAAAACAAGCATATTATGCTCTAGACCATAAGAAAAATGTTTTAATAAACAGAAGGCACAACAATAATGGAGAGTTGAGGTTTAGGGAATACAAGTGCAGTGGAATTACCATGGGAAATTACAGCGTGGATAAAAATTGAGGCTTAGTCTCAGTGCTGCACCGGAAATGCAGTCCAATCATCAGTGCTGGGAAGCTGTCAGAATGGAAGTGACTTCCATCTTGGTTCATAATATCTACTGAACATCCTGTAATTTGTGTATTCTCTGTCAGTTTAATTCTTGTCCATGCTGCTCTTACATATTTTCAGTTTTGTGGATATTAAACGTCCCTTTCCCTGTTCCAGTGTGGCTTGGGAAGACAATTTGCTAGATGATTTACTGAACTTTGCTGCCACTCCCAAAGGATTGCTCCTTCTTCAGAGAACAGGTGCCATCAATGAATGTGTGACGTTTATGTTCAACCAGTACACGAAAAAACTGCAGGTATGAATAACCATCTGCTCTAGGCAAAAGGAACTGTTGTTATGAAAGCTGTCGATAGCTTCATTCTGCTCTCTGTGTGTGATGAGGTTATTAAGCTTCAGTTAGAATGCTGTGTGGCGCTGTACCACTTGATTTTTTTTTAAAGGAAACCTTTACGTAGTTGATATTGCTCTCTGTAGCTGTATTTTGAAATTGCAAGCAGCAGATGGAATTGAAATTTTCAGTTACTTTTCCAGATGTTTTATAAGCATGATATAGTACATCCATATGTACCAAAACTGGGAAGAACTTCTGGGGAAAAAAATCCTGTTAAGGCTAAATGTATGTATCAATGAAGGTTTAGGCCTTGGGTGTTTTAAAAGACACAAACTTCCCTTTAGAGAGATTATATTATACTGTTAAATAAAACTTACAAGATAATTTATTTCATCATGAAGCCTAAAGTAATTGACTCAAAATCAACTTTGTTTTTTCTTTCATAATAAAGATCCTTACATTTCTGGGATTTTTTTTTTTTGGACCTTACATGTTCTGCTGAGAGTATTTTTCTATATAGCTCCTTAGCCTTTTGACCAGGATCAAGGCATGCACACACATGCTGTGTGCTCTTTGTGTGTGTGTGTGTGTGTGCAATGTGTATGAGAGTGTACTGTGTGTGTGTGTTCACTTAGGTGGATGTGGAGACTGATGTTAACTGCCTTCCTAAATTGCTTTCCACTTTCTTTTCTTAGTATACATATCAGTTGCTTAATTAGGTTTTTGGCAAGAAGCTTAGACCACCAGTTTGTGAGGGTGAATTTCATTTGTTAGAGCTCCAAAGGACTGCGCACTTCCCTGGAGCTGAGGAATAGCTTGACCTTTTGCAGACTGTCAAGTCATAGCTTTCTGATCAACCTTGCCCTGTGCAGTATCTTGTATTTCCCCCATTCCCTGTCAAAGATCGGCCTCCCTGGCATTGCACTTGCCTAGTTTATTTTTCTTGAAGTCAGCATCAGTGAGATGTTTAGGGACATTAACATCCCTGATAGCAGCTTTTATGGAGGTAGCAGTGGCTGGTTTCTAATGTGTTTTGTGCAGAGGAGATTAAGGGAAGTAGGTCCAGTCACAGGCAACAAACCACTGAGTGCCCAAGCTGTTCCAGGAAGACTCTCTTGCTCTGTAACTGTCCATTGAGGATGGTCAGGACTGGACATGGTGTGGTGTGCAGCTTCTTACATGATGGTGGAAGACTTTCTTCCCCTGGATTTGCCCCTTCCCTGGTGGTACTTTGGCAAGAGAACACCTAGGTGTGTTGCCAAACTTCCATTCTTGCCACCTCCAGCTGGTTTTGTGGCAGTGTCAAGATCCTCCCATGCCTTTAAATTTTATTTTCTTTCAACCTTGGATTTAGCAGCTGAGTACTTACCCTGTGCAGGACCCTTCTGGGATTCATGACAGATTGGGAATGTTTCCAGTTCCTCTAACAGCTCCAGCTCTCAGCTGCAATGGGGCTTCCCTTTTACCTTTTAATTTTCGGGTTACCCTTTTGGGAATGCCTCAGCCCTTTTGGCTGCAGGTGTCTTCTCCTTTCTGTTGAACTCCTCGGCGTTTTCACCCACCATCTTGCAAGATATCAAGGAGCTCCATCTTATTTTTGGAGACAGGGTCTCTCAACTAGGAACTCACCGATTTGGGACTAGGCTAGATGGCCGGCCAGCCCCGAGGATCGCCCGCAGTCTTGTCTTTTCTTTCCGCAGTGTTGAAACTGTAGGCATGTGCTGCTGAGCCCAGCCTCCTCTGCCTCCCTCCATCCTCAAATGCGGATGCAGGCCAGCTGACCTCATGCTTATGGAGCAAGCATTTTACAGACAGAGCCAGGTCCCCAGTCCTGGATCAGTTCTTTCACAGTGTTTTGTTTTGAAATCTCTGGCAGCAATTGTGTTTGATGATTTTGTGTTTCCTGATGACAAGTACTTACCTTTTACTCTGTTAAATTCTAATCCCCTACATTTGTTTAAAACTATAAGAAAATAGGGCCATGCGGTGGTGACACACGCCTTTAATCCCAGAGCTGGGGAGGCAGAGGCAGGTGGAGTTCAAGGCCAACCTGGTCTACAAGGGCTAGTTTCAGGACAGGCTCCAAAGCTACAGAGAAACCCTTTCTCAGAAAAAAAAAAAGACCCTTTTTTCTTATCTCTGTTCATAAAGAATAAATAATTTCTTAGGTAGGCCCCTAATGTTCTTTGCACGAGTAAAATATGTCTCTGTATTTTTATGGGTTTTTCAGGGTTAGGTGTGTATGTGCTGATATGTTTTTATCTTGTTTTATTGAAGGTGGACCGTGAGTACAGGAAATGTAGTTACCCTGTTCTTCACTTTATGGCACACTTACCTCAGCCCTCTGTATGATGTTCCTATTCTGTTTTATTTATTTTATTCTGGTGTCATTCCAGGTTGTTAGTTCCATTTCACCCTGTACACATTTCCCAACCTCATATTTACAATTTTATTCTATGTAATACCTTTTCTCACCCCCCCTTTTTATATTATTACAAATGTCCCAGGTTATTTTGAACCCTTCATAGCTGAGCTTAGACCTGTCCCTGTATACTAATTAACTGTTCAGGCTTTGTTTATACTGTTTCTCTTTACAAAGACTTGCAAGCAACTCAAACACACTTTCTTTTTCACTCAGGTGCTTCAGATCAGGCAGGCATGACTTTACATGATACATCTAGAATTAGATGCCATTTTTATATTTGTAAATCTCAAAACATATTAGTTTTTCCATTTGCTTGCCAAGAAAAGTGACTGTTCCTTTGACACCGAATTTACAATGCTACTTCTCCATTAGCATATTCATCATGCTTTACTGTGCACTGCAATTCCAGATATTTTCATCATTTACATCCTCAGTTTTCAAAGAAGCCTGAAGGCTAAGCTATTTTCTTAATTTTGTATAAGAGAGGGTGGGAGTCCAGGTTAGTTATGAAATGTGTTTTATGAGCTATTAGCTGGCTAGGTATAGTGGTAAAACTCAGATTTCGTTCCTAGTTTTTGACTGTGTGCATGAAGACACACCTTGTTTAATAAGGTGTCCAACTTATGATACTTTTCCCCCCCTTTTTAGAATAAGTGGGGATTGGACAAACCATGTGGCTACCAATTTTCCAATTTTCAAGACTAGTGGGAGGGACTTAGGAGAAAGATACTCTTTGGCAGGAATACAGGGAATGGAGGATAGGTGTTTATCTTCCTGGACTTCTGTGTCACTCACTGCAGAACAGTGGATTGTAGTTCAAGGAAAATGGGAAATATGGCTTAATAGGATTAAAAAGCAAGGGTAACTTATAAAGACATAATGAATGGAAAATAGAAAATTGATGAAATAGACCTACTTTTCAGCATGGTTGTTTAACTCCTTTTTAGCTACTTTTTCTTTTCCCTCAAAACTTATGTTTAAAGAGTTTGAATGTAAATCAGATGCTTTTAATGAAATGTTTTAAGGTAGCAATTCTGAATGGTTAACTCTGTTCAGAAGTTGGACATCTTCTAGCTTAGCAAATTCTGATGGGCGTGACACAGTGCCACTGGCCCTCCTTATTCTGATGAATGTGACCAGATAGACTCACTTCTGTACCCACCTCAAGTAGGTTTATCTTGTACAGCGGCAAATACTGAAGACTTTTACACAGAAACAGATGTACTGATGTTTAGGATTGGGCAAGACTTCCTTAGGAACAAAAATTATATCCTCTAGAAATAGCTATTTAAGGGAGAAAGTATTATTTTGTTGAGTCTTTTTTTAATTTATCTAGAATGTCTTTTTATTTTACATACCAGATCCAGTTCCTCCACCTTCCCCTTTCTACTGCATCTCACCTCCCCCCATCCCATTCCCAATCCACTCCTCAGGGGTTGTAAGTTCTCCCTTGGGGAGTAAAAAAGTCTGGCATACCAAGTTGCCCCACCCTCCTGTATCAAGACTGAGCAATGTATCTCACCATAGGAAGTGGGTTTCATAAAGCCAGTCATTGCACCCAGGATAAGTCCTGGTCCCACTGCCAGGGAACCCCCAAACAGATCAAGCTACATAACTGTCACCCACATTCAGAGGGCTTAGTTTGGTCTCATGCAGGTTCCCCAGCTGTCAGTTCAGAGGCCTTGAGCTCCCACCAACTGGGGTCAGTGGTCTCTGTGGTTTTCCCTATCATGATCTTAAACCCACATTGTTCATATGATCCCTCCTTCCTCTCTTCAACTAACCCACGTAAGAATCTGGCAGTATCTGGGCAGTGGTGGTGCTCACCTTTAATCCCAGCACTCCAGAGGCAGGCAGATCTTGTGAGTCCAAGGCCATCCTGGTTCACAGAGCTAGTTCCAGGACAGCTAGGGCTGTTATACAGAGAAACCCTGTCTCAAAAAAACCAAAAAAAAAAAAAAAAAGAAGGAGAAGAAGAATCTGGCAGTCAAAGTTTATAAATGAAGAAGTGACCTAAAAAGTAGTAATAGGATGATATAATTTAGTAATAATAGAATGATATAACTTAGTAATAATAGGTTGATAGAATTTAGTAATAATTGCATGATAGAATTTAGAACTGGAGGCTGTCCTCTTTCTACTTGATCTAAGTCCCTTTTTATGAGAAATAAGTCCCTTTATTTATGAGGGAATGTAGGTCAGGAATAATAAGTGTCTCTTTAAAAATATATTTTAAAGTTTTTACACGTGTGTTTATGTGTGTGAGTTCAGCTGTCCACAGAGGCTAAGGTGTTGGGTCATGTGGAGCTAGAGTTAGTTATAGGTGGTTGTGAGTCTCGAGATATGGATGCTGGGAACTGAATTTGGTCCTCTGCAAGAGCAGTATGTGCTCGTAACCGTGGACTCTTCTTTTCAGCACCTTACTAAGGGATGAGCTAGGCATCAACTCAGATCGGAAATAAAATGCTTAAAAATATCATATTAGTACTAATTCACTGTGAGGGTTTTCTTGTTTGTTTTTCTGCTTTTAGCACCTGAAAGAAATTTTTAATCTTCAAATTAAAGAGCAGTAATTAGCTGTACACATAAGTTTGTATTGCATATAATAATATGACCTGTTCCTTGCTTCTCATTGCCTTCTTTATGTTAGATAAACAGGCAGAAGAAGTTCGGCTATGAAGTTTTGGTTGTCCAGGTGGCATCCACAGCAGCAGGGGCAGTAGCTCTGCAAAATTCAGGCAAGTTTTGTTCCTCATAAATAAAATGTGATCATTGTTAACAAATGGACAATAGCATGATAAAATTCCAGAATATCTCTTACTCTAAAATTCTTCTTTCCAGTGTGTGACCATGAAAAAGAAAGTTTACAGGATTGTGTCTGCCTTCCATGAAATTACCGTGCTGAATATTTTTCCTATGGAATGTGGAGACTCTTATCTACCTTTTTGTTTTTAGAACAGTGGTACCTAATTATCTGTGCTAAAGCTTGTTGAATAGTGAAGATCCCTCTTCACCTTATAAGCCTAATGAATGTCATCTGTCTTGGTATAGTTAATTATCCCTGACAGAATGGCTCAGTGTTTGGTTTAGTGGATTTGCATATGCATCCAAATGCACACTAGTACTAGTAGTCCTGTATCTGTACCATTTCTTGTTTCTGTCATTCCTCCTCCCTCTAGAAAGCATTTCACCCACTCTGTAGCCTTCACACACTCTTTGAAGTTTGCCGTCCATATGTCTTTTCCAATATCAGCTGGATTTATAGGGAAGTAAGCCACCATGATTGTAATATGCCCCATGTTTAAGTTACTGACACTGAGCAACACATAATTTGTGATACAGAAGAGAAATTTCTAGTTGGAGATGATGAATTATATCAGTTTTAGTGATCACTATTGCTTCCCTACTTATACCAAAATCAATCTCTCTCTCTCTCTCTCTCTCTCTCTCTCTCTCTCTCTCTCTCTCTTTCTCTCTCCCTCCCAATTTGGGCTCTTTGTATAGCTTCCTTGATAAAACTGGCTGTAAACTGAATCACATTTTTCTTTTACTTAGAATAAAATTTATGTAGCATTGTGGACAGGAATATATTAATAGAACCATTTGAAGTTTAGATTTAATCCCAGATTTGCTTGTCATTGAGTAGTTAAGCTTTTGAACCTTATCCTCCCAAACTTTTCTTGAGGTGGCTAAATGAAATTCTACACAGGCCTTAGGATGACTGCAGATTCCCAAGCTTACCTTACTTACATTACAGGTATTGCATTGGCCCCCACACATGCACTGTCCCATTTGTGTGTTGTAGAAACACTGGAATTTCCATTCTCAAATACTAAAAGGTCTTGAAGAAGATGAGGGACTCCCCCTACCCTGTGAATGCAAACTGATCAATAAACTTTTAATTTATACTCTTACATTAGACCCCAATATTCTCAGTTTTAGAGCCTGCATTTTTTTAGTTGTGCCAGAAAACACTTCTCTCATTTTGTTATAAGCATATTGGTTTAACCTAAATTTGTTTTTTGAGATTTTGATAAAATTACATTATGCCCTCCTCTTCACTTTCCTTCGTTCAGGCCCTCTCAAATACTCCTTGCTCTCTGTAAAAATTCATAGCCTCTTTTTCATTATTGCTGCATACATTTGTATATTCATATATATTCCTAAAATCATAAATGCAATCTGCTTGGTCTCTATAATATTACTTGTATGCTTTTAGGGCTGACCGTTTGATACTGGATAACAAATTGGTGTGCTCTTCTCTAGGGAAAAATATTTTTCCTGCTCTCAGCATTCCTTAGTTGCCTATAATTCTTAGTGTAGGGTTGAGGTTTCTATAGGCTTTCTCTCCTGTCCACTTAGTCAAATTGTTGTTGTCCTTGTTCAGTTCATGTTGAGACAGTTGTGTTGGCAGTTTTCATGAGTGTAACTTCTGACATTTCTAGGACTCACAGTCTCACAGCAAACTTCCTGGCTTCGTGTTCTTACAGTCTTAGCACACCATCTTCTGTTATTTTTCCTGAGCCTTAGGAGTGGATTTGTGTTATAGTTATATCCATTGGGATGGGACTTCATCACTCTGCATTTTGATTGGTTGTGGCTTTCTGAAATTGTCTCTACTTGTCAGAAAGAGAAGTTTCCTTGATGGGAGAATGAGGACTACACTCAACTGTAGGTATAAGGATAAATATATCGAATGTGATCAGGAATTAAGGCGTACTGACTTTATGATTAGATGTTAGGTTTATAGACATAGTGTATGATTTGAAAAATTTAATAATCAGCTTTAATATTCATTTTAATGTAGTTGGACAGTATTTGACTCAAGAGAATTTAAAGGTCTCATTGAAGCAAAGTTCAAAATTGTTTTAAACATGGAATTATAAATGAATATTGGATTAAGTGAACATATTCTTTGGATGCCTGCCCGACTTCCTGGTGCCTCCTTTCTCTTCCCCCACTCCTGAACACATTCTTAACAGTCTTCAGGGAAATATGTTCCCATGATTTAGTTAACGTTACAGGGTGATGGAATATCATAAACATTTAATAAAAAAGCAAATACCATTTCTATCAAGAGTAGAGATTACACTATTATTTTTGTAAGATGCAAATGTTTTTTGTCTGTGAGAGTAAATAAGTCTTTTCATAAGAATAATGCTATCTTCCATAAGCCAGACCATAATATTTTATACCACAATATAAATTATGCTATAAATATGACATAAGTAATACTTTTTCCTAGGCTTCATTAGTGCGCTTATAACTGAGTTGTGGTCCAATCTTGAATGTGGAAGAGAGGATGTAAGGGTGACCCATCCCAGAGCTACTCCAGTGGATCCTATTGACCGAAGCTGTCAAAAGGTAAGAAGATGTGCGACAATAATGCATAGATTTGAAGGTTGTACAGGGAGGACTCCATGGAAACCTGACCAATGTCACTCATAAGCAGCAAACTTCCTGGTTTGTTTGTTTTTTTGACACAGGGTTTCCCTTTGCAGCCCTGGCTGTCCTAAACACTGATGAGTAGATAAATGTTTTGTGCTGTTTCAATTTTAGGATATCTGATACCACAAACACATGTAGTGTACTTTTGAGGGAACTGATTGAAAATAGTTTTCAGTTCCATGAATGCTTACTACATCACAATTTTATAATATGCTAAGTGCCTTTAAAATGTCTAGTCTGTTTGTCTGCTCTTGGGGTAATCTGAAATTTTCTTGAAGTCTCTTTAAAATTATATGCAGGTTATTTGTTCTCAAATACAATAATTGGATTGTTTTCATCTGAAGCTCTACTTGATTTGCTTAGAGTAGCATATTAGATTTATTACAACTACATACCAACAGAATTATTTCATTTCTTAGAAAAGAGATTCCATAAACATGTGTAGAGCTAGTCTGTATAAATAATAAGAAACCCTCAATATGTTACTATATGCTTGATAAAGGAATATATTTCCTTTCAGAGTAGATATTTATTCAATTTATAAACTGTATTTGTAATCCATTACTATAGAGAAGAAATTTATTTATTATTATAGCTAGATATTAATGGGTTAATATCGTGAAATGTTTAAAGCACTTTAAGTTGTTACATTTTACCTTTGATGTAGTCTCTAGGTATTAAGATGAATTTTTAAAAGTTATATTGAAATCTGCAAATCATCCTTCTGCATAACGCCTGCTTGGTGAATTTATTTATGCAGTGGTTTTGTTGGTAGCCATGAGCCCTCTAGTTTTCTTGTGGTTCCTTTCATGATAATTTAGAGACATATTTCTCTAAAATGCTTTCCTTGATAGCCAGTCTTTTCCCCTCCTCCTTCCTACACTCATCTAGAGTGGCAGTATTCCCGCATAGTATTCTCTTAACTAAACATGCTGTGTAAATTTTAACTAAACCATTACATTTATTATTTGGTAATTTTGCTGTTATGCTAACATATATTAGGTTTAAATCCTACTTTTTGTTGTTAGAGTTGGTGAGCAATTTCATCTTTGTTTTTAACAGGTTGTGGCTGGTGGGGTAATATGGATACCTTAAACTTAATACTTGTTCATTTTATCCAGAAATACAATGGCTCCAGAGCACTGTATGTTGTGTATGTTCACCATATGGCACTGTAATTTGTGAAGTATCTCTCCATTGAGTGTAAGGGAGGAAATGGGAAGTGGACTCTACTTTCTCTATTCACAAACAAGGACTGGATAGTGGCTGTCCCTACTAAATAGTATCGGACAGCTATGTTTTCATTTGCAGAGAGAAACTTTATCCAGAAAAAGGGAAAATGTAGTTTAGTTCTTGTACAAATGTGTTGTTATCACAACTTCAAATTTCCTCATTTATTAATGGGAAATCAAATCAAGTAGTTTTTTATTTTTCTCAAATTTTAATTTTCTTATAGTGAAAAATTTTATTCACAAATTTTCTGTCTATTGAATTTTTAAAATATCAAACTGTTAAGCAGAATACAATGCTTACAAATAATTACAAGTAATATACAAACTAGTAATGTGTGGAACTCTGGGAAGAAGACGGAGGCTACTGGAAAGAAAGTGCCAAACTTTCTTTTTGACGTCAGTACAGTTGAGGGCAGGTGGGGCACATTAGCAGGACAAGAGAAGTTTGTGTAGGTGACAGTCAGTTGAAGGCGACTATGCTATTTCATTTTGGAGAAAGGTGAGAAATGAGACTTTGGAGAGGCAGAAGAGAATCAGGTGTCCTGAAAGTCATCTAGAGAACTTGGCTCTCCTTACTGTCTCATGATGGCTACCCATGGAATGCTTTTGAGTTAAGAGTAAGAATGGATTTTGTGGGGAAAATCTGTCTAGTTGCTGTTAAGTAGATGAACTAAAGTGTCATGGAAAGATGTACTTGGCCTGCAAATGCCGTGGAGAGGTGAACCTGGTATGATCAGACTGGGGTAAAGGAGCTACTTCTCATAGGAAGGCCCTGGCTTTTGAAAATTAACTGTAATGTCTGGGTTCTACTGATTTTCATTGAGTATGAGACAATCTTATGGTCTAAGCTTGAGAATATATAGACTTTATTATCTTGCCTTCGAGTGTTACTCTCTTGTGTTTTCTTAGTAACAATGGTATAAGGAGTGAGAAAGCAGGAGCTTTTTCATTTTTTACCAGAATCTAACTGCAGGAATTGCATAGCATTTGGAAATGTTTTCAAGCTCTTACATGTGCTCCTTAACAGTTGTTATATTAGCACTCTAAGCTCTTAAAATGTTGCTATTTTGTTATTCTTAACCTATTATGGATAGATATCTCACACTGACAGTAGATTTATTTTTAAAACTACCCCTCATAGACATGCATGAGAGCTGGAACATTTACATGAATGACTCTGTGCAATATTAAAAAGAAAAATGTCTCGTCCCTTGCTCCAGTCCTTCCTAGCGCTGGTGAATCTGCTGTCCTACCCTGCTGTGTATGAGCTAACAGGCAATCAAGAACTTTCCAATAAGGCAGAATATTCTCTTCGTGAAGTTCCAACATGTATTATTGTAAGTTACTTTCTTTCAATTGTTCTCTTTCCTCCTTGCCTACTGTTTGATATTGGTAGCAAAGACATAATTTGACAATGATACACAAAATCCCCCATGCTTATCAAAGTCTAAATTGATTACTTATCCCTGGAATATCACCTTTTGAGTTACCTATGCATGGAAACTTTGGTCCAGGCCATGGAACTGTTGTTTTACCTATCAGAATGCAAAGCTAACCCTCTATAGCCAGGAAAGCAACTTGGCATTTATACAAACTTCTGTAGAAATGGGTTTTAGATGACTCAGTAGCTTATTAACCATGCTTATGCTGCTCCATCACTGACTAGGATAATTAAGAATAAATTATATCCGTAGAGTTCAATATATTTTCAACCTATGTTTGAATGAATTTTGTATTATGTCCATGAGGACAGTATATGTATATTTATTTAATTTGAAGCTTAATTATACTTAAAATTGCTCATATTATTGGCTTGGTTTAACTATTAAAGGGGATGTAGTTAATTGTGTTTGGGTGTTTATGAATTAAACACGAATGTATAAACGTGTGCATGAACACACATACGCAAGGATTAGAAAGGAATTACTGAATACTGAAATTCTATATTCCAAACATTTCCTTGTCATTTTGTCTTACATATTTTTGGTTTTAGAAATGATATTGTTCTTCTTGAATACTTTTTACTTTTGTTAATTCCAAACATTTAAATTCATAAAATTGCTTTCTCTTTGGGGAAGTTTTGGTAACTATTTTGGAGTAAAATATAAAGTTAGATATGTCTCTCACTAGATCTTTAAGACTGTAGGGTCTCTTATTTTCTTAAATTATCCCAGTACCATCTGCTTGTGCTCAGTTTTATCTTATTGCTTATGTACTTTATGGTTCGCTTTCTTATTCTGCTGCTTGACTGGTTTGTGCCTGTGAATGGGTTAGATATTGATTTTCTCATCTACCAAAAGAGGGCACAGATAAGCACAAATGTTGTGTGACATCACTAATGTGAGGACTCTAAAATAGTCCAGGAGTTAGAGTTGGCTGCCAGGACTAAGGCTGGGAAAGAGGGCAAAGAACCAAGTCCTAGCCCCATGGACAAGGTTTTGGTTACACAAGTAAAAATATCCTAAAGTTTTATTGTATAACAGGATACTTATAATTAATATCACTCTATTATGTACTTAAAATTTCTTAGTGGAGCAAATATGTGTTAAATGTCTTTTGCAGACTCAAAAAGAAGGTGAGAGGAAACTTGAAGTTTGTGATAGAAGTAATTAAAGGTGTCATTAGAGCTAAACTCCCTTCTCAGGGATCTAGGCAGGACTCTGATGTGCATATAGTAATCATGTTTATACATGTATAAACATGATTACTATATGCACATCATTTTCACCTTTGTCTTTCCTCAAACTCTAATTATGTTCTCCAACTTCTCTCAAACTCACAGTTCTTTTTATTATTGTTTTACAGACACACACACACACACACAAACACACACACACACCCCTTACTGAGTCTATTTGGTATTGCAGGAGCTGATGTAAAGGCCATGGACGGGTGCTGCTTACTAGCTCGCTCTTTCTGGTTTGCTCGGCCTGCTTTTTTATAGCACAAGCTGTAGGACCACAAGCCCGGATGACACCACCCACAGTGGGCTGGGCCCTCCCTCATCAACCTCTAATTAAGAAACTGCCCTAATGACTTGTCAACAGCCCTGTCTTATAAAAACACTTTCTTAATTGAGGTTCCCTCCTCTCAAATGACTTTAGCTGATTCCAAGTTGACCTAAAACTATCCAGCTCAATAATGTATTTGGGAGCTTTTTAGAGAAAATGGATTCCCTCTCTTTCAACAGCCATTGATTGCTTGTAGCTCTTCAGCTAGGAGTGGGACCTTGTACAGTATCTCTCATCCACTTTGTCACGCTGACTGTTTTATTCAGGACACCATTTGCTTGGTGTCATTGTTTAGGTCTTCTTTAGACAATCACATTGTTGAAGTTTCATGGGTGCAGCTTCTCTGTCAAGCCCAGGTGATGCTATCTTGCTGCTGACATCCTGGTTTTCTGGATAGTAAATATTTTTGTCCCCTCTTCTGCCACTTTCCCTGAGCCCTAGTACAGTGTAGGGGTTACACTGTACATCAGCATCATCAGGATACTCATGTACACTGTGTATCCACTGGAGTTGTGCACCTCATGTTCACTTGTTCTCTGCAGTTTCATCCATTATGAGACTCTGCAATTGTCACCTTCTGCTCAGAAAGGAACTTCTTTGGTAAGGAGTGAGAGTGGCACTTATCTGTGCATAAAAGGAGAAGTATTTAGAATATAGTTAGAAACTGTATTAGCTTAGGAAATGACAGTTATAGGTTCTCTTATACAGTATATGATTTCCCAGCCATTAGTAGTTGGCTGGGTTTGCAGTATAAGACATGGATTCCCCCCTCCCCCGCCCTGTTAAGCAGACCCTAAATCCAATTAGACAGTTGGTCACTTCCAATATAAAAGTGCGACTATTGCACCATTGAGGATATTTTGCCAGGCCAATAATTGTTATGGCTTGTAGGGTTCACAGCTAATGAGAACTGTGGGGTTCTTTTCTCCCTTGGAATTTGCATAGCACTTTCTGATACTATGTCCTCAGGGTAGAGGCTTTTAGATCAGTTGCAGCTCAGTTCCTCTAAGTCCTGTGTCCAGAATACCATGGTTTCAGGGTCTTGTGGGAGGCAGCTACAAAAGCCTATGTTGTTTTGGGAATCTCTTGGAGTACCTGACTGAAAACCCAGAGGAAGGTTTACAGTGCCTGTGATTAGGGTTTTGTCACATAAGTCTATGCTTTTGGGCAGAAACACGAGTCTATTTAAATGATCTGTTCATCTCTCTAACATCTATCTATCCATTCTCTTTTTTCTATCCATCCATTACTTTCTTTTATCTTTATCTGTCATCTGTCAATCTTCCATCTATCTATCTATCTGTCTGTCTGTCTGTCTATCTATCTATCTATCTATCTATCTATCTATCTATCTATCTATCTATCTATCTATCATCTATCTGCCTGCCTGTCTGTCTATCTGTCCATCCATCATATAAATGTATTGTAGGCATTTCATGTCTTGTTGCTGCCTGACTCCAGTTCTTTACATGCCTATCTTTACATGGCTGTCGTCTCTTCCTGACTGGAATCTTCCTCTGTATTTCTCTTCTCAGGATATTTGTCTTGGATTATAAAGGTCCTTTTGGATGACCTAAAATGACTAAGATTTTTAACTTAATTCCATCTTCAAAGATCTCTTGTCCAAACAGGGTGACATTCAAGTTCTGGGGATTACGACACAGACAGACTTCTAGGAGGTTGGTATTTAACCTCCTCACTGTATGACCACTGAAGAGTGATCATTTCCTCTAGTTCCCCACGATGAAAAGTCCCAAGGAAGGAACTCAATGGGGATTCATTTTCATTACAGGCTAACCAGGGGTAATCCACTCTTGGAATATATAGTTTTAGGGCCTTATTGACCTATTCCTTATCATGTATTTGTTCATTTCCTAAAAGCATCAAGATAGCATGAATATGGACATTGCACCACTTGACTAGATGGGCCCTCAAATGTGTGCCTACTTTATACCAGCCTTTTTCTTTTGGGCCAACCATCTCTCAAATCATGACACAGAGACTATTAACTTTGAATGCTCAGCCTTAGCCCTTTTAGCTTAAATTAGCCTGTTTCTCTTTATCTACCTTTCCCTCATGGCTTATTACCTTTATTACTTTTGTATATCTTACTTTCACTGCCTTTCTATGTCTATCTAGCTGGTGTCTGCCTGACTTCTTGCCCCAGGCGTGTCCTTTCTCTCCTTCTTCTCTTCTTCTTTTGAGCCTACATTTGACTTCCTATTTATTCTCTCTGCCTGGCAGCACCACCTATCTTTTCTCTTGCCTTGCTATTGGCCTTTCAGCTCTTTATTAGGCCAATCCGGTGCCTTAGGCAGACAAGGTGCAACTGATGCAACATATCTTTTCATAATTAAACACACATCCTTACATAATTAAACAAATATAACACACCTTTACACATTTAAAGTAATATTCTGCAGCATAAGCAAATGTAACATGTCTTTTCTAGTTAAAATAATATTCTACAACATTACTTATGCTGAATTCTTTGTTTATCCAGTCCTGGTTTTAGACTGACTGCTAGCTTACTGAATAAATTCTCAACATGGACAGTATCCTTTGAAGTAGTATTTCTTCAGACTGCTAGTTCCGGGCCTTCCACTAGCTTTTTGCTGGCTTATTCTTGTTTAAGAAGCTAATTCTTTTCCTGACATGTTGTGGTGATTAGAAACCAGCATGGTTATGGTGCTCTCCATAAGACAGGTTTACTAGGAGTTCTGCTTTCTTCCCTGAGTGGGGCTACATCAATGTAATCCTCTTTGAAATTATTTACTGTAACATTTTTTCTCTGAAAATGCATTATTGTTGATGGATTGTTTCAGTTTCTCCTTCCATCAGCTTGTTGGCAATACTATATATTCCCATCATTTTGTTCTTCCTAATCTACTTCTTCGATTCAGATCCCAAACTTCAGATCTCCCAGGTGTCACCCGCCGTCAGTATGCTTAGCTTTTGTATTCAGATAGCTGTGCAAATTTGTGCTAAGTGATGAAGACAGAGGGGACAGCTGTGGAGAACATGACTTTGCAGCTGGGCGTATGAACGTGAGTTGTATGTTCATTTCATTACATGATGATTGGAACAGAGTGCCTAGCTAAGAAGACGACTGCAGACTACAGTGACAGAGCTTTACGAAGAGTCTTTTTATTCTCTATTATTCATCAATATTTTCTAGTCTAAACTTATGTATTATTACACATTTGTACAAGTTATCAATAGATTTGTGAATGTGAATATATATCTGTGATACACACACATATATATATATTTATGGTATATATGAGATAGTATACATACAGACATATATATGAGCTAGGTTCTCATGTGTTCCAAATTGGCCATGAATTTGCTGTATACCCCAGGAGGCCCTTGAACTTCTGATCCTTTTCCTCCACCTCCTGAGTGCAGGGATTACAGGCATGAACCAGCGTGCCTAGTTTTTGTTGTGTTGAGAATCAAACCCAGGGCCATGTGCATGCTAGGCAGACATTACCAATTGCGCTATATCCCTGGCCCCGTATATTCATTCTTAAGTGTTGAGCCGTAGATCTTGCTAGGATAAATTTACCTTTTTTGTGTGTGCTTATAGTAGATTTCTCAAATGTATTTTGAATTATTTATTACTTCTTTTATAAATTCATCTCTCACCTCTTATTCATGTGTTGGGACTGTTTCCATGGCATCATTCATATAGAATGAATAAATTTTATCTGACTTTGTTCCTTACCTAAACCTTTTTTCCTTATTGGCCGGCCACAGTAATATGTTGTAATTAAATCCATTGATGAATTTATATATAAAGAAAGTTTTTGGATTTGCACTCAAAATATACACAAAAACAGGGTTTTGAGTTTTGTTTTTAATTACTTCATTTAAACTTGTCCTTTTTTTTTTTTTCATTTGAAACCATAGTCTTACACTGTAGCCCAGACTAGTCTTAACTTAAGGCAGTCCTTTTACCTTAACATCTTGAGTCCTGGGTTTAGGCAATATGGGTCATGACATCAGGCAAAAAGCAGATCTTTAAAGCAAAGCTTTTGGAGATGGAGGTATTGACGTAGAGAAAACTATGTGGTGGACTGAAGCTGTCAGGGCTTGAGGCTGCTTGTTGCTTCCAGTTTCGAGGGATGACTGCATATGGGAAATCTGAAGGAACTAAGAATCTTAATGCTGGAAGCTCAGCTGTTGTAATTGCTCTTAAGTAGACCAATCTGTCCATCTGTCTGCCCTTCTGCCTATCAATCATCTATTAGTCAGTCATCTGTTTTTGTTTCCTAGATGATGATAATATTTTCCCAGGATTCTAAACCACTTATTTACCCAAACTAGAGAGGCTATTCACATACTCTTAAGTAGTTACTAGACAAAAAATTCAAATCAATTGTTTTTGCTTCACATTTGAAGATTGTATATTTGCTTTCAACAGTACTTTGTGTTTTGGGCTCTTTTATCTTTATTGTGCGTACATCCTGCTTGCTGCTTTGACAGTTAGGTGTATATCATGGTTCTCCACTTGGGGTGAACATTGACCTCCATTTAGAAACGTTTCCAAATCATAATGCTCAGGTCTCACCTAGACCAGGAAGTTCACAAACTCTAGGATGGGTCTGCGCATCTTTAACCCCAGCATGTCATGACTTCCAGTAGTTCCAGTGTGAACACAAATTTTAGAATCATAAATCTAAATGAATATTTATTGCTTTAATTTATTTGACTAGCTTCTGTTATGTAGAGTCTCAGTGTTTCTTTGTTATTTTTAGGATATAATCGATAGGCTTATCATTTTGAACTCTGAAGCTAAGATTCGTTCTTTACTGAATTATGAACAATCACACATCTTTGGTCTAAGGTAAGCTATTAAACTTTAAGCATATTTTACAAACTGCAGAGATTAAGCATTTGTTCTATATATATTTTGTATGACTATATAGTATGTATCTATACGTGTGCGTGAGATGGTATATGTGCACATGTGGAGGCCAGAGTTTGATGTCAGATTTCTTGCTGGCTTTCTCATTTCTTTGAGACAGGACCTGTCAGTGAACCTAGAGCTCACGGACTGAGATAGACTGGTTGGCCAGTGAGCTTGGGGGAATCTGCGTGGCTTTGCCTATCTGCACTGTGGGTACTGGCAAGTGTCTGACATTTACATGAGTCCTTGGGACCAGGCTCAAGTCCTCGTGTTTGTATAGCAAGCGTTCATCCACTGAGCTGTCTCCACGGCTTGATTCTATATACATCAAAGAGTGCTTAAATAGCTTAACTTAAAGATAGTATTGAAAGATGTCATTCTATAACATTATAGTAAAAGCAAATTATAGTATTTAGGTTTTGATATTATAGGCTTTGTGTGAATTTAGGTTTTGCATGGTTAGTGGCTGTCACCTTTGCTCAGTGTGTAGGGACACATTAAGGACTACTTTCATTGACTTTTCTCAGGAGTCTCATGAAGATTCCCTGGGCTGCCTTGTGATTAGACCCTTTTCATAATAAAGCCTTGAAACAGGACTAGACATGGATGTTTGGTCTCGAGGTCCAGATTTTGCTTCTTGGAATTGATCATTAATCTTCAGCTCTACTTTTCGTGGGGTTTAAGACTGGTTGAGTTCATATTCCTTGACATTTTAGTTAGTATGTTGAAATGGGAAAGAATGCAGGTTTGGCAGGGATACAGAGACTTAGGAGCTCTCAGTATTTTGCTCGTAGGGAGATGTGTAGCTTGTTTTCCCACCTACAAATGACTGATTTGAAAACAGCTGAATTAAGGAGAATTTCTGTGCTCATAGGTTCATGATTTTTTCCCTTTGTATTATCAAAGCACCTTTTTCGGGCATAAGGGAGGCCCATGATAATGTGCTTCCTAAGAAGTGCAGAGTGTGCCCTTCTGAGAGCAGGCCTCTTTGCTGGTAGAGTATAGCCTTCTCTTTAACGTCTTAATTTTTTCTGTTCATTAATAGTTGAACTTTACCTTTTGACTTCTTGGTTAAAAGAAGATATAAAAAGCTGCAATTATTATAGTTTTTTGGTATTGGTCCTTTATCTCAAAACATGTTTTCACATGAAATTTTAACTTTCAATTTATAACATGAGAAATATCATATAGCATGAAACAAAAGGGGATTTGGCCCTGGGCCAGCCTCTCCAATCACCACTCCCCGATACTGTTTTTAGTTCTTATCATATTTGACATCTCAATTCACACATTTCTCAGGCATCAAAAACTTAATATGTCAAAAATTTAACTCTGGGATCTCCTATCTCTCCACCCCCCCACGAATAAAAACAGACCAAGTAAATTTGGTTTCTGTCTCTTTAAGTTACTCATCCATCTCTTTACTTGCTTCAGTCTGAAAGTCATTTTATTTTCTCATTGTTTTTCAAACAGTAATTTGTCTTATTATGACTAAATTAAGCAAGATGAGAAATTAAATATAATAAATTAAGTGAAATTCTTCTTAATTCACAGTGTCATCATTAACATTGAAGGAAATTATTCTAGGCATCACTGTATGTGTGTGCTGGCAAGTAGGATGCATCCACACACAGAAATAAGTTCAGTTATGGAGATGGAATCAAGAGAGCCACTTTAAATTCTAAATGAATTCTACAGGAAGGAAAAGACACCCTAGCGAGATGGAAGGAATTGCTGAATTTCAAATAACTTTTCTTTTTTCCACTTCAGTAAGTACCTTCCTCAGGATCGCTGTAAGGTTAGGAAGTAAAATTATGTAAAACCCTTCAAGAGATTTGAGGATTCTATTTCATTTTCAGACAGACTTGATTGACTCTACTGTGAATGATGAAGACATTAATGCTTCCTCGGGCCTCCCACTTCTCTTGTCTCTATCTGTCTTCGTCTGTTTTATGTTGTTATAACAAAGTCCCCGAGGCAGGGTAATTATGTAGCATTTTATTTGCTTCTCGATTCTTATGACTGGAAGGTCTGAACAGTATGGTGCTGGTGTCTAAGCCACAGCCCTTAGCTGTGCTATAATGTGAAGGAGAGACAGAAAGGTTACCCACCATGCCCCAGAAGGCAGAGCTTATTTGGCAGGGTAGGAAGCTGGGGTTCTGAATCAGTCTTGCGCTTTTTATTACAATTAGGGTCTTGCAATAAAACCAACAGGGTCTTATTGGGAAGTGAAATGGGCCCCTGAGAACTCAGATTTGAAGGTGCCATCCCATTGACCTCCTGACCTTGCTCTAGGCCCTACCTGTTAAAAGATCCACCACTTATCAAGCGCCTACGAAATGAATCATTGGGCTATGCATTCAAAGTGCACCTAAATCATAGCACCCACCACAAGCCTCTATCCTCTTACGTGCCTGTTAGATGGTAGCTGGTTTGCCTAATTCTGAACCTGCTTCACGAATCAGACACCATCCTCTCCTCTTTACCAAGAGAGAAGCAGCTGATCTGAGTCTCTAAGTATAGAGCCTTTATATATATAAATATAACATGTACCTTTTCTTTTCTTTTTCTATATAGAGCAGACTGGCCTCATACTCACAGAGATCCACCTGCCCCAGTCTCCTGAGTGAATATTTGTAATTTGAAAATTTCTATTTTGGGGGGCTAGAGAGATAGAGTTAATGGGTAAAGAGCATGGGCCATGCCGCTATTCCAGAGGACCTGGGTTCAATACCCAGTGCCAACATGGTAGATTACAGATCACCACCATCTGTACCTCCAGGTCCTGGGAATCCAATTCTGTCTTCTGGCCCCATGGCAACAGGCATGCACATAGTAAGGCGACTTATACTCGCAAAACATCCATACACGAGATAATAATAAAAAAATTACCCTTCTCCAGTTTGTTTACTGTGCTCCTGGGCACTGAACTCTAAGAGCTGTGTTCTGTGCCACGTGAGGGTAATCACTGAAGAGGAAAGGTGATGTGATAATCACTCTCTCCAACCCTACTGCCTACCAAGGGTTTCATTTAGTAAGATAATGAGGTAATTAATTGGGAAAAGAAACATTGATATTAAGCCTCCCTTCCCTGTGAAAACAGGGCTCGACACTTTTGGAGAACATCCTCTAGTCTGCACCCCCCTTTCCTGGCTACATCAATCATTTTCTACTTGCTGGGTTTTAAGACTCTGAGGAAGGCAGCCGCCTTATCTCCCTGAAGCACAGTGCTCCTTGCAGGCTCTGTGCCAGTGACTAATGTCTTTAAGCATCCTCCTCTCTTTTCCTGACACACACAGCATGGCATCCTGGAGCCAAAGCTGGCTCAGTTGTGCACAATCAAATGTTTTCCTTTGTAAGTGTTGCTGTGGTCATAGTGTCTTTTCACAGCAACAGAAACTCTAATTAAGATTCCCTGAAGCAGCACACAGGAATGTCTCCACATAGTATGTACAATGGCTCTCCCATAGCTGTGTATGTGGAACTTACCTTCTCTCTACTCTTCCACTGCCCATATACTTTCTATTACATTACTTCAAAATTTACATCTTACATAGTAATTCTTAAATATATATTTAAACTTAATATAGTTTCAAATGTCAGTGTAATTCTCCAAAGCTTACTTTCTTTTGCTTTGAGACTGTAATATCTAATATCAAATTATTGTCAGTTTTCTTCAAAACTAAGGAACCTACTTCATGCAACAACTTATGAATTACTGGTTTTCTCTTTATTTTACATTTACCCACCAATAGCAAATTTTGTATGAGAATAGTAAGGCTTATGACGATTTTTTTCAAACAAGGCAAAAATGCTTTATTTAGATCACCAAGAGTAATGTTTCACAGAAAGGAAGCAGTTACAAACTCTAGAGTTGCAGATTCTCTTTTGCTGTCAATGTTCATTTTCCCTTAAAATATTTTGAGATGACGCTATGTCCAAATATGAACTCAAGTGTGCTGAACAGAGTTCTCTAGTCTCAGCACATTAAACGTCTTTAAAAACATTTTAATGCTAAGAAATATCTAAACAGTGTGGTTCTTGCCAACAACCCACTGTGATGTCTACCAGAACAGCCTAACCTATGTATACTTTCATGAATGTTCCCCCTGAACACAGCAGTGGCTGCTTCTTGCTATCACACACAGCCTGTGCAATAGCATGCATTTTTTAAAAATAAGCAACTTTACTTCCCTACAGGCATGACAACCACAATAGCCCAGGAAGTTATTCTTAACAAAAAACCCTACAGTATGTGAACAACTCAAATCCAGAAGCCTGCCCTCTCTCAGAGCCCCTCCTCCCCCAGGTTGGGCCCACCTAGAAAGGAAAACACCAAGCCAGGTGCTTACAGAGCCATCAAACTTTAACAGATTGTCCTGGGGTTCTTGCTGCTATAGTGGGCCTCACAGGCGGAGACATATGCCGACTCCAGGAAGAAGTCAGCCTGGTATTCTGCTAAAAATCTCAGAAAGAGATCCAAGTGCTTCAGTAATGCCTTCAGGTTCTTCTCAGAGAAGGACATCTTTCCAAGAATCTCGGGGAGTTTCACAAACAGTCGCAGTAAATGCTGTGCGCCATAAATGTATGAGGGGGGAGGCGGCTGGTGTCCTGGGGGGTAATTGTCAGGCACAAGCTTCCAGGAGAGGATCTCATTTAGTTCCTCTGCTGTCCCTTCAAAGCCAGCAAACATAGCACTCCCTTCCTTCCCTGGAGTCAGAAAAATGGGGGACGGGGATGTGCCGTGCACAGGTGTCTTTTGCAAGTGCGGGAACAGCTTGGGCACACTGCGCTTGGCCTGGGGTGAGGCCCGGTCCTCAGGCTGCCAGTGGCAGTGGGCGAGGTGTCGCATGGACCGCCTGGGAGCCCGCGGCACTTCCGCCTCCGCTCTGCGCCTCTTGTGGGCGGCGGGCCCGGCCACGGGCTGGCTCTCGGAGGGCTGCGGGGTGGATGGGCCCGGCCAGGGCGCCTCCTGGCTCCTGCCTGTCTCGGTGGCTTTTTCCTCAGTCGGAAAGAAAAAGGTGGAGGAAGTCACCATTTCATACTGTGCCTGTTCCTGAGGGTAGAGCAGCACGAGGGGGAGCGCGTGGTCGAAGGTGATGCGCAGCCCGTCCGCCATCTCCCTGCAGAGGCCCACGCTCCTCTCGGGCGCGGCGCGATGGGGCTGCGGCCGGCGGTCCCCCGAGGCCAGCGCGCTCGCCCAGAAGTGGCGCACGTAGCACTCCAGGATGGCCCCCACGTTGGTCTGGCATGGCAGCCTCACCAGCCGCCGCCTGCGGTTGATGTAGTAACAGTCGTCCGCCAGCCGCTGCTGGAGCACTTCCGGGATGGGGATGCGGACGGCCCTTTCATCCGGTTCCCTTTTCGCGTGCGACTCCAATTCCCTCTTGCCTTTGGGCTTTGGGTCGGCATCGCCGTGTTCACCCACGTCCTCATCCTTCTCCTCACCGTCGTCCTTATGGCCGCAACCGAGGGAGCTCATCCTTTTCACGTTCCCGACAGTCCCCGCCGGCAGACGACCCGCAGCGCTTTCCCCTTCTGCCTGGGCTCCGCGGGCTGGCGGCGGCTTTTCTGGCTGGTTCACACTGTAACCTGAGACTTCATCTGTTCCACGAAGCCACGGCTTTTGGGCTGCCACCTCCGGTCTCGGCCATTAAAACGATCTGATCGCCTGGAACTTTCTGCCAGTTTTGTCTTCCCCCAGCAACAACATGACGTACTTGGCGCGGCGGAGCACTCGCGCCAGGGCGGGCGGGGGTCAAGCAGGAAGAGCAGGACTTTCTGGGTAGAATTGAAATTCTCCTTTTTCTTAAGGACCAACCTCTATATGACTTTAGGAGAAAAAGTAAAATACTAATTTTAGAAATAAATTTAGGTTAGAAATTGGTTATTTTAACCATAATAAACATAGTTGGGTGTTAATATTCCATCAGAGCAAATTACCTAATTATGGATTCCCGGTAACCCAGTTGCTAAAGTTAAATTTCATTACATTAGTAATAAGAAATAGTTCAAATTAACTTATGAAAAATATTTTTAGTATCAGAAATTAGAATATAATCTTGACTACAAATTCCCTTTTTTAAAATTACGTGCGTGCACACATTCGTAGATACCTATATACACACACCCAGTACTTTTTGTTCTTTATATTAATTTAAATGATCATCTGTTGCTAATGGGTTAATCCTGTGTTTTCTTGTATAAGTAGATTCTTCCGTATTTATAAAATTAAGATTTATGAAATTTTGAATTAAAACCACAGATAAATTCATGAATGTAATTATTGCTTTAATAACAAATTTAGAACTGGTACTGGTGATGCCAAAGGACTGGCCGGTTTTCAAACTATACATTTCTATTTACCCTCTTACCTGGGGGATTCTTATCCTTTGTGACTGCCTGTATTCTGCCAACTTAGTGAAATTTATTTCTTTCACTGACTTAAGAAATACTTAAGTCTCCACCAAGCACTATGCTTTATTGGAGAGTCGCATGTTGTTTTAATTTGGGGATTTTTTTTCCTCTTCGCTGAATTTTTCTTCTCCATCTACCTTTGATTTTTGTAAAGGTTGGTTTTTAGTCCTCTGTCAGTTCTCTCTACAGGGGTTTCAATGATCAGTTCTAGGCTTTCGTTCTTTCTTCTTCTTCTTTTTTTAATGGTTGTTGTTTTTGTTTGTTTCTTTTCTGTGTTCTTGCTGTGTAGCCCAGGCTGCCCGCCTCCTGCCTTCACTGCCAAGTGCTGGGCATTACAGATGTGTGCTATTTCACCTGCTAGTGGTCAGCTCTTCATAACCCCGCCTCTGTGTACCCAGGCTGAAGCACTGCTCTGAGCACTTTCTATTGAACATTAACATTTGCAAAATGCGTGAATTTATCAATCTCTGTGTGCTTCTAATCTATACTTTTTATTTATATATTTTTTAAAGCTATATATTTACAAAAGCCCAAACTAAACTGCAGCTGCAGGAGGTCCCAGAACCTTTCTGCAATTCAGATCTGCATTTGGGAGTAGAGTGAAAAGACTCCCCAGAGTTTCCACTCACACTTCACTGTAGAATCCCCATGGGAAACTGACTCTGCCCCCTTCTCTCTTCTACAGATCTTCAGACTTGTGTGTGTGGTTGGTGTGCATGGCTACTGTTTGTATCAATCATGTCCCATTTTTGGGTTTGACTGTTAGGCAGGTAAATAGTTGTCTCCAGTGCTGTAGGATGAAGACTTTCATATCAAAGAAATGAAATGTGGTTAAGTAAGATACATATGCACACCCAAATAGAGGTAATATCCACATATATATTTATGTGACACACACATTTATAATATGTGATTAGAGTTTGTAAACACACACACACTATAGAACCTATGAGAATGTACAGATTTAAATTATTGGTAAAAATGAAGTGTGCTTCTTTCCCCAGTGACCTGAATTAAGAGCAGGAGAACGTGGCAGAGAGAGAAGGGCTTGTGACTATGGGGAGGGGAAACTGAGAACATGTTTGGAATATATTCAAGGGGAGGACACGCTACCCAAGGCCAAACCACACAGAATCACTCCTGTTGCCCTACATAAGAGCCTGCCTTCTCACACTACTGGTACGTAGTGTTTTAAAAGAGGCATGTAGTGTTTCTAATAATTAAAAGTAGAGTTAAGAGATTTGGCTTGAGTTATGCAAAAGCTTCTGAGGGATACATTATATTAAAATAAGGAATCAGTTTTATTAAAATATACATTGTAATATAAGTAAAAGGGTTAGTTTCTAATTTTACAGGTTGTATTCAGATACCTCAAGTATTTCACATTTTTATTTTTAGCAGTGAATGAGAGAAAGGGGGAAGGAAAGGGGTGGGGGAGATAGAAGGATGAAGAGAAGGCAGTGTGGAGCAAGCAAGCTGGGGAGAGGAGAGAGTGCGGGGTGGGGGGTAAGAGAGGAGACTGAAGGCAGGGCAGGGGGGATGTGACAGGTGGAGGCTAAGTTTTAGCACGTGGTTTTTTTTTTTTGTTGTTTGTTTCTGTGAGAAACAAAAAGGAGAGACTTATTTTGACTCCTAATATCACGGTGAACAGCCTTGAGTGTCCACAGTCTTTCCATGGAAGGGCAGGGTGCAGTAGAGCTGCTTACCTGATGGCAGCTAAGACCACAGAAGATGAGGTCGCAGGTGACATAGACACTCACAGGTACATCCTCCCTGTCCTACTTCCTTCTGTTAGCGTCCACTTTCTGGTTCCCACCATCTGGTTATGGACTCAAGTAAGAATGCATGAAGGGATATCCACTGATCAGGCCAAAAGCTCACCTCTAAACACTACCCTGGAAACCTAGTCTGTAGCACATGGGAGCCTTGAGGGGGCGGGTGGTTAACTCCAAAACTGTAAAAGGATGCAGGATGAAGTGGAGGGAATGCAGATGGATGGTGAGTATACCATATCAACAGAAAGAGAACTAAGCCAGGTAATGTGTGGTTGTTTTAATTAGCAGCTTTTCCTACGTTAGTTTAGTGAGCTCCTTTCGCATATGAGGCAGACAGTCTTTCTTAGGGACTTAGATTTCCTCTGCTCTCCTTCCCTCACTATAGCTGTTATTACATTCTTGATCGGATCCCATGAACCTTGAAACCTTCCCATGGCTATAAAAATATCATTCATTGATGGACGAAGTAGCAGTTTGGTATGGCTGTATTAGTCTCCCTACAGCTTGCTTCTTCTTTAATACCTGAACGATTTTATAGTTGCCTTGTTTTGCAAGTATCTTCTACTGAGGTATCTTGAGACTATCGCAAAGGATAAACCATTCCGTCTCTGATACTATCATGTTTACACAAAGCCATGAAGTCCCTAAATGTGCACACTGATCTAATTTGTTACTTCATTTTGGAACAATTCCCTAAGGCAGTTATTTTCAGGCTCCTTTAAAAAATAATTGATGCAAATAGGGCACAGAAAAGTCAACTATTTACTTCAGATGATATTACTAATTTGTGCAGCCAGAAATTTAATCCGGGCTTACTGGTTCCAGAGACTGTAATGTCCAATGCATGCATTGCTGAGGTTCCCATTACTGTTATCCTACACACACACACACACACACACACACGCGCGCGCGCACACACACACACATACACACTGTATTACTTTTCTCATCCTGTGATGATGGTTACTATAGAAATACTTCGCAGAGACAAGCATGGCTAGTACAGTTCTCGCCTCTCCGTGTGGCTGGGAAGTCTTATCTGGTATTTTTCACTTTCCTACATTACAAGTATTCAAAGAGACTCAGCTGCTTAGGGTTCTATATCTAACTTTCAGACCTTGATCTAAAGCTGGTTTTTGTGGGGTTTGAGTCCCAGTGAGCTGTATTAAACCTGTATTCGTTTTTGGCACTAGATGAGGATTCTTAGGAGATCCAAAGAATCTATGGACCCTAGCCATTTTCTTCCCTTAGCAGCCAACAGTAGTTACCTTCCTGTTGGTTGGTTCAGTGATATAAGGAGAACGTTTACATTTCTACATATGGGAATACTCTAGAATACCTCTCAGGACTGTGAGCTTTTCTAGAAAAGCATTGCTGACATCAGCTACTGACACCAGCGCGGCATCCAGACCCCCCACAGTCCAGCTTGGGAAATGCAAGGAGCCTTGCCAATGCGGGATTCCTGGAGCCCGGAGGCTCAAAGGCAGCTGCGCGTCTGAAATGCTTACCTCAGCTCCGGTGAGGACTCCGGAAAGCTCATCCTCTGCTGCTCAATGCAGCACTCTCCGGCCGGCCGCAGTTCCTTTCACCCCAGCAGTAGACAGCTTCTGCAAGCTTGGAGGTGGGGGTCGGGACCTAGAGAATCTTGTTAGTTTCAGTTTTCGCCGGATTTGTCCGGTTTATTTCCTGAATCTCTAGCGCCCCACCCATCCCTCCCGGTGGAATGTTTCAATTCCGAGGAAATGGCCCCAGGACTGGTTCATCAGACCTACCCCGGAAGGGCAGGGCGGCCCGACAGCCAAGGACAGGAATGGGCTCCACTGTTAGTAAAAGGATACTGTGCCTAATTATTTTCTAAAACACAGTTATGTTGGGAGTAGGAAGTCTTGTCACCCCCAATCCCCAGGAGCTTTCTCACTCAAACTTTCAGAGGCTCAAACTTAAGAGGCAAAGGAGCCACAGAGCCCTCTTCTGGTAGGCTGGAGTACAGCAGCAGCCTCAGAAAATGAATGAATGAATGAATGAAAGAAAGAAAGAAAGAAAGAAAGAAAGAAAGAAAGAAAGAAAGAAAGAAAGAAAAGAAAAGAAACAAAAGAGGCTGAAGTACTAAAGCCCAGGCCTAACAAAGCACTGTTGGTAGGTGGGTGGGAGAGAGGCAGCAGGTGGCTGCCAAGGTGGCACCATAGCAACCAAGAACAGGCCTAGACTTTCTTAGGCTTTTTCTTACCTAAGACAGACTGGTGGACCTGATTGGCCACTTTTAGTTGGAGGAGGACTAACTTGGGGGTTCTTCCTCTCCCTTTTGTTTATTTTATTGGCATTCTTACGCCCAACCAATCAAGGATGTTCTGGGGCTTTAGAGCCAGTTGTTGCATGAGCCAGTGGAGGGAGAAGGGAAGGCTCCTGACTCCATCGGACTTCAGAACCTTGGCCCTGGCCACTTTGGTCAGGAGAGAGGAAAGACTGACTGTCTTCAAGACTCACAAGACACAGACCCAAGGAAGGCTCTCAACACTCCAAGTCTCTACCTCCGTCAGGGAGCACAAGGAGCCAGCCTGAGTATCCAACCTGCAAAGAGACTCATTTCTGTTTCCTCCTTGAAGCCTCCAGGCTCTGCCTGGCTGCTAGGGTAGTTTGCTGTGACAAAAACACCCCGACCAAAAGCAGCTTGGGGAAGAGGGTTTATTTACCTTACACTCCCACATCAAAGTCCTTGAGACAGGAACTGAAGTAGAGGCCATAGAGGGGCCTTTCTTACTGTCTTATTCTTGGCTTGTTCAGACTAGTCCAGGGTCACCAGTTCAAAGGGTGTCACTGATACCCAGTCACTTGATCCCTCCCACATCAAGCCCCAATCAGAACAATTCAGGACAGCCTTGCCCTCAGGCCCGTCTGCAGAAGAAGGCATTCCCAAGGTTGGGGCTTCCTCCTCTGAGATGACTTGTAGTTGGTATGGAGTTGATATGAAGCTAACCAGCACAGCTGGAGAAGGACATTTGTCTCTGCAGCTGCTTCCGGCTTCCACAAGACCTGGGCCATACCCTCAGTCCATCCCACAGCTCCAGGCTTCCAGGTGGTTTGATACCCCTGACTTGTGGAGGACTTGTGGACTTGTTCTGCAGGGGGTTGTTCTCAGCTGACTCCTCCACCTTCTGAGAGCTTCTGAGCGCTAAGCCCTTCCCAGAGCTGTGGCATTTTCCTCCCTGTAATGGCTCTCTTTTCCCCAAGTACCCCCTGCTATTGCCAGTTCAAACTTGTTTCATTTAAATCTTTCCTGGTGATCCTTTTTCAGGCGCTTTATCCCATTTAAAGGTTGCTAATTCCAAACTTGCAGAGTACTTATTCGAACTCTTTGCTGTCTTCCCACTCTCTTCTTGGAGAAGGCTGAGACACGAAAGAGCCAGTCAGAAACATAATCAGATCTTCAATTGTTTGTGCTATCAAAAGAAAGTGGTGCTATTGTAGGATAAGGTTAAACTGACCCAAAGAACACAGTAAATTGTGTGAACACAGGAATTATATGCGCAGCATAATCTCTAGTTTATGTGAAATTTTCTTTAGCCACAGAAGAAAACATTACTAAGTCTGGCTATAGTTGTTACCATGTGCTGTACCTGCAACTGCTGCTCTTTTGACAATGTAGATTTCTAAGAGGGGAATCTTCAAGTATAATATCTACTAATTTACTTTATTGGAAAGATAAGCATTTAGGTATTAATTCTGCAGCTTTATGGGCCATGGCTGATGACTGGAACGGATGGTCAGGGGCTCAGTATGAGATGTATTACGATGGTAACTCCACTAGGATTCAGTAGATAGTTTCCAAATCTATGGGTGTATGGAGGGATCTGATTAAATAAATCACAAAACAAAAGCCATGAATCTAGTAAAGGGGCTGGTAGGGATGGTGGCTTGACAGGAAAGAGGGAGGTCAGGGGGATATTGGGGAGCGAGTAATGGATCTATATCATGTACCCACATGAAATTCTCATACAGCAGAGAAAATGAAAAATAAAAAGTGAAGATAAATGGGAAGCTAAATTGAGGGCTCCCTGAAAGTAATACACATTTTTCTTGGTATATTCATCATATTTAGTGATTTTATTTTTTTTGTTTTTGTTTTTTGAAACAGGGTTTCTCTGTGTAACAGCCCTAGCTGTCCTGGAACTAGCTCTGTAGATCAGATTGCCCTCGAACTCACAGAAATCTTCCTTTCTCTGCCTCTTGAGTGCTTGGATTAAAGGTCTGTGCCACCACTGCCTGGCCTATTGATGATGAAGCTGTTTTGATTTAAGTTACCATGTGCTTTGACCATATTCATCCCTATATCCTCATCTTTTTTCCCCTTCCCACTCCTTCTAGTCTCCTTCCCATTCCCAGATTGTTTCGTCTCATTTATCCCTTTTTACACCAAACACACACACAACAGACACACACACGCACACTCTCTCTCACACACACACACAGAGAATATATAAATATAAAAGTATACTCTGGGATCCACATTTAAGAGACAACATTTTTTTGAGTATAGCTTATTTTGCTTAGCACCATCTCTAGTTGCATCCATTTTCCTGCAAATTGATGTATTTTTCTTTCTTTAATGGCTGATTAAAATTCCAGATGTGTGTTCATCTACATTTCTTTCCTGGTAACATATGATGAGGCTGGTTGCATGACTTGGGTATTGTGACTATTACAGTGAAAATGGATGAGCCAGTTTTGCTGTAGTTTGCTGACTTAGATTTCTTTGGATATATTCCCAGGAGTGGTACATCTACATTTTATGATGGTTTGCTTGTAGCTTTGTGTGGATTTTTCTGTGAAGAAGGTCATTGGAATTTCTGTGGTGGTTATCTGGATCTGGAGATTACTTTTGGCAATAGAGGCAGTTTTGCAATATTAATTCTCATGAATATGGTTGGTCTTGCAGATAAAATGATCCTATACTTAAGTGATCTTGAAAGATCTACAGAAAAACAAGAAGTGATAAACACTTTTAGTAAAGTAGAATGATTTGAAATTAACCATTCAGAAATTAGTGCCTTTCTTATGTACTAGAAGTAAAAGTGTTAGGAAGAAATCACAAAGAAAAAAAAAAAAAAGAAAAGAAAACAAAAAAAGCTAGAACTAAGCCTAACCATGGAAGTCTGAGACCCCTGTGACTGAAAGTCTCAAACACTGAGCAGGGCAGGTGAGAGAGTAACTTTGTTTTACATGAATTCTCAGTAAAGGACTGTTTGCTTCTGCAAAGGTGGCAAAGTTAATCCCTGTTGTGATGGGTCACCTTTCCTTTGCTCTCCTGGAGCCTGCCCAAATGGGATGGTGGACAGAAGGACCCCATGAGAACGCACAGTTATTTTTGTCAAAATAAGAACAAAATGGGATTAAAAAAAAAACAAAAACAAAAAACAAAAGCAAGTGTATTTACTGGAAAATTCTAGGAGCTTTCCTGTAGCTCTTGCAGTTCGTTTTGCCAGATATCCTGGTAGTCCTCACTCTGCCACTGAAACATGGATTGGTGTTGAGTTTGTTGGGTTAGAAACCCGACTTGCGCAGGATGTGGAGACTGAGATTCAGGTTTTATTTCTGCCCTGAGTCCCACAGAACTGGCAGAGTTGATAAGTAGTTCAGAGTCATACAAACAGTACCTGCCGTTTTCAAAGGTCAAAGAGGCAAAAATTAAACATCACACTGCTGTCTTGGTGGTAAGCACCAGTAGATTCAGCATCTTATGAAGCATTTTCGGGTTACTATTTAAACATTTTTTTGCCAGTAGTAGTTGGAGGTTTTACTGAGATGGTTAGCCTCTCAATTTTAAACATCTCTTACCCTCTAGCTGTTGAGATATTTAGAGGAAGGTACTTCTTCTTCACTCAGTTACTATTGTGTTAACATTAGAAGAGTCCTTCATGATGGCCTCTTAGGTGGGACCACATTTGAGACTGTCTTGCTCTAAATTTGTAAAATATGGTAGCCTTCATTGCTGTCCATGCTCGGTGGAAGCACATACCTTCTGGTATATATATTGACCAAGTCAGCAGTGCAATTATATAAACTGCACTGACACATTCTTGTAAAGAGAGCTTATGTGATAATGTACTTCATTGCTCATGATGAACAAATGTGCTATAGAAAAACTTAGCACCAAGTAGATTCTCCAGTTCTCCAGTTGGGTATGAGAAGTTTGTTTACTGCAGCACATATCTGTTTTTAGCATGAAACACGGTTTTGAGCAATAATAAGATGTGAGTAGCTTCTGCTTGTACGAGGATCCTTAGGAAAACCTCTGGCTGTTCATTGACACCTTTTATTTCTCCCTTCCTTTCCAGTAGGTATAAATATGGCTCTTAAATTGGGACTGTTTTATTTTGGAATATACTTTAGAGATTTCTGTTTTTCTTTATAAAAAGACCACCTTTGACAGCTAGGGAGAAAAAAATATAATTATTTTGAGGATTATCTAAAGAGTAGACCTCTATGGGTGCTTCAGTGTCTAATGGAGATGAGGAAGCAACCTTTGGTACCCAAGGTGAGGTGAGCAGGTCATTTTGGGATGCTGTCAGGAAGTGTGATTCAGCTGAGGTTAGCCATTTCCCTAGGATTTCCACAGCTCTCCAGATGCTCTCCTAGTGACAAAAGGGTTTGGGTTTTCCACATTTAGGCTCATGCCATGCTTGATAAGGATTTTCCATAGGCAAACAAGCGCTTCTGTGTTTATCACCTTCATTCAGCAACTCACACTCCCAAGAGTACTAGACTCTCTGGCTTCTTGGGAACCACAAGGTCATAATTTAGTGACTTATTTGTACCTTGTTTTGTGTTGTTTGAAACAGAGAATACATTAATAGCTAAGGTTTTTGCTTAGTCACTGTCTGTCTTCTGATATCTAAAAGTTTCTCTCAAAAAAGTGACATAAGACATTGCCTAAGATGGTTTTGTGGGGGCAGCAATCCCTTTCTTCCTAATCATGTTAGGACTCCTTATATATACACCCTTCTAAGACTCAAGTTTAATTTGAAGTTGATAACATTATATAACATTACTTTAAATGGATTTTTTGTATTATTTTCATTCTAAGAAGTTCTGTAATTTTTTATGATTTACCAGTGGATTCAGATTTAAGAAAGGTAATTGATGAATTTCTGAATAGTTTTGTTGTTGTTTTTGGCAGGATCTCATTCCTGAAAAAATATTTTTGAACATAACCTTGTTGCTCTAAATCTAAAAGAAGCATTCCCCCTAATTTGAATTGGAAGCCTGGTGGTTTGTTGCTTATAAATCTCATATATAAGATTTGAAACATATTTGCTAGTCATTTTTTTTGTTTTTTTTTATATAGAGAGAATGCTAAAATAACATGTCTATTTTTATTTACGTTGTTAACTTTGATTTAATATCACATTGGCAAAAAAATATTATTTTACTTAAGTGCTGTTCCTTTCTATGTTTAGTATATCTGCTGTTTTATACAAATATGCTAGTATAATTAGTGAGCCATTAAGATTTGTTTATTAGATGAATGCATAATTAAGGAGCAAATGGCATTAGCTGATATCAAGTCTGGCAAGATTCTGTATGCATCATCATTAAAATGTACTCCCCTATTAATATTCTGCATCTGTTTATGAGTCACATATGGCTATAATGATATACTCTTCCTCATTATCCACTGTAGCATAACACTTATTTTTAATGAAATATTAAAAGATAATTATTAAATAAAATTTAATCATGCAGTTTTATGAATTGTTATAAACCACTTACCCAAGCAATCCTAATCAAGTAAGAACTCACTAGCACTATTGGACTTTGTTTTTTCATTGCTGCATTTACCTCCAATGGTTCTATTTTTTGATTTTTATGGTATTTAAATAATTTTTACTATTGTTGTCTAGACATGCATTGCTAAAGAACATTTTAATTTGTTTCATGAGGTTTATGTAAATGATAGCTTAGACTATATATCCTATTGTATCTTTTTATATGCAACATTGTTATTAAAATTAATATTACATGTATTTATAATTTAATTTAATTATATGCTATTCAATTATATAAATATATCATGTTTTGGCTACATATTGTGCCATTAAATATGTATTTAAGGTGTTTCCTGTTTGGGATGTTGTTAAAAATTCATTCAACATGTAGAACATGAGTTACATATATATGTGTGCATGTCTGTGTATGTGTGGTCACATAATTCTCAGACAAGACAAAGGTCTTTTAAAATTTCCTATTTTATTCAATGATACTCTAGTTCATCTTTGTGTAAGTATCCAGTAGTTTTAGTTGTTGTGCCTCTGTGCTAAGTTACAAGTAGTGGTAAGGAAAGACCTTTGTTTGTTTGTTTGTTTGTTTGTTTTGTTTATCCTGCTTCCTTTCCCGACCTTTTCTTGCCACATGAAATTTAAAATCAGCTTGTCACGCTGACCCCACTACTGGGATTATAATTATCATTGTGTTCATTCTGTAATCAATACTGAATGAATTGACTTCTTTATAATACAAATTCTTCTAATCTATAAACATACTATATTTAATTAAATCTCCATTAAGTATTGTTTAATTATACTCATTAAAGTTTTATAGTTTTCTCCATTTTACAGCTTTGGGATACTTGTTTTCATCTTATAGGGTTTTATGAATCATGTATACTACAGTATGTGGTTGAATCTGTGAGTGACTGATTGCAAAAGTGACGTAAGCCCTGATCCTTAACGTCTCTGCTCCTGGTTCCTGATGGGTGAAATGTTGACAGTGACTGTATTTGTAGAGTTAGCCACTAAGTGAAATGTGTTATACCTCTCCCAGTATTGGAAAACAGTAAGCACTTCATAAGGGGAATTATATATTGGATTATAAAAATATATAAATTATTTGACTAATTCTTTAAAATTATTTTAATTCATTGTTACCATAGTGACAGTAGTATTATTATAATATATTTAAATTGGATTCACATTTTTTTGCTAAGTTTAGCCTGCAGGTAGGATCTGTGCCCACTTACTGTAGTACATTCTTCAGTCTTATGCTAATAGCTGTCTTCATATAAATCCTACGCTTTTCATGTCTTAAAAGACATTATATGCTTTCTTTTTTCATGGTGATGTTTAATTGACTGTTGATAGTATAAATAAATGTATTGGGTTTTCAAAGTATTATGCTACTGGCCTCCGTACATAATTCTCCTATATGTAGATATAAGCACATGCACACACACACATGTATGTAAGTGTGTGTATGTGTAAATTTTCTCCTCTAATTTCTAGCTGCTTTTTTCCTATCAACTGAATGACAGAATCAAACTTTTAATTGCTTATGTATTGACCTTGGAGTTTCTACTGTGGCTCCTTCCATCCTCAGGGGCTACATGCCAGGATGTGCAGGGAAGCCTATGCATACTATACTTTTTATGCTATGATAAATATTTTATTTATAAATTAATTATAAAAGATTAATAGTAATGAGATTGAGTAATTTTAATTATATACTTTAAGATGTATTTGAATGCTATCTGTCTCTTGAAATATGCCATTGTGCCTCTCTGACCATTCTTATAATAATGTAAGGTCAGATATCATACCTGTCCGCTGAGGTGAAATGTGATGACCACAGTTGAGCTACTCTGTAAGTGGAACTTCAACACAGGTACTATGATACCTGACAATTGATCTAAGAACCAAACCAATTGTGGCATGACTAATGGGCGGGTAGAATGTATACGGGACAGGTCCTAAGCCATGTAACACTGTATCACATCATACCACTCAGAATATCTGGCCAACTCTTTCTAACATACTCAGTGGTTAGAGGGAGATTACAGGTGCTGCTGTCTGCACTCACCTGAAGAGCATCATGGGAAGAGTGAGACCCATCTATGAAAGATGCTCTTTTGTTAAGTTAACCCTTACAGTATACTACTTTAAAACACTTTCTTATCTAAATTATGATAATATCATTTTAACTGATTTCTACACATCTGCCCCTACCTAATTTCATACTATTCTATAATAGCAACCAGAGTTATTTCTACCTTATAACTGCAGTGTCTTACATTATTTTATTTTTTTTTTGCAGATAACTCATGTTGTTAATATATACTTATTTATATATATGTTAAATAAATACTTATTTATATATATGTTAAATATTCTACATTTTACTCATACATATTTATGGGGTAATGTGTGTACTTTAATGCATTATACAATATATAATGTCAGATCAGGGAAATTGCTGTGTCCACCTTGAACCATGTATCATTTGTTTGTGTTAGGGGTGTTTAGAATCCTGTCTACTGATTACATTTTTATTTTAATTCTTTCCTTTGTTTTAGAATTTTACACATGGGTTACAGTAGCCAAGTCTGGAACTATCATGGTTACTGATGTTATCAGGATATCTGGAGCCCTGCTATTCCTTCAGTCGCCTCTCCTTTCCTTTCCTTTTTTGTTCCACTTTGCCTACTTTGACCCCTTTACACTTGTTCCATTGTGCTATAAATGCTCCCCTCATGGGGGCATTTAAGCCGTATGCTCTTTTGACTGGGACACTTTTCCCTCATAGTGCTGTGACTTATTTTGTTCTTTGTTGACTTGTTGCCATCTCAGGATTCTTTTCAGATCACATTAGTTGATATCCCACAGCGATCCATTTCTCCTCCTCTGTTGTAGCAGCCATTTTTGTACTTCACTGTTTTAGATGTATCTGCCCATGGCCCTATTCTCCAACCTTCTTTCAAGACCTTATAGTTTCTGTAACTCACCAGTCAAGACCTTACCATGTCTGTAACTCACCAGGCTATAGATGGTGAAACAGACTAATTTTGGAAATGATGAGTAATGCAGAAGGAGCATCCAGACTGTGAAAGCACCCTTATAATCAAATAAAAATACTTGCCTCTTTTCTAGATAACATTAAATGCCTGTCGCCTATGTTAGGAAGTTAAAACATTGTTAATAGTCTCTGTGTTTTATTTGCCAAGTCGCTATAAGCACAAGCAACATCTGATGATGGCAGTTTGTCTCTTTGTTCTTGGAGATAACACACACTGAAAGCCACACACCAGTACAAAATTGATACTATGCATATGTACAAATAGAGAGAACATACAGATGATTATTTTACATGATACTTGGACATGAATTTATAATTATAAAATCATGCTATTCATGCTCAGAAATTAAGTAAACAATTTAAAAATCAGTACAAAGACCCTCATGTTCTAGGGAGTTTAATATTTTGTCCTTGGGTCATTGTAGCTATTCTGTGCCCCTTCTCTAGGTATTTATCTGTCAGATAGAATTAATAAATTAAGCCCCATGGGGGCATCAGGCATGGCCTCTGTCTTTTCTTTTTAGAAGCCAGCCATTCGGTTCCTTGCAGTAGATGGAAGGAAAGGTGATGCTCTGGGCTGCCTTGAATTCCTTTGCATTTAGCTTTATTTTCTGTCTTGTGGATGCCCAGTCCTGCTTTCAGTGTTAAATGGGAATGGCGGGGAATATTCATGCCCATCTGCCTTTCCCAAGGCTTTCTTATCCACCTTCAGCTGGATTTGGCAGAAGGTTGATAGATCTTGTCAGAACCTGGGGAAGCCTGGCTTAGCAGAGCCTGCTCTAGAGTGAGTCTTAGGCCACCATTATTACCTCATTGATGTTTCACAGCAAAACGTTCTTGTTTGTAAATTCTTAGAACTTTGAAAAGAATAAAACTCCCCCCTTTTCTTAAAAATGGGGAGAATGGACTGTTGTCTTCTTGTGACACTGATGGGAATGTTGTCAAATGATGGCATAATTTTTACTCGGTTACATATTCATGTCATGAATTACATCAAAGCAGACTTTAATAATACATTTGCTATTTTCTTCCCATAATGAACTGTATTTGGTTGAGTATGACATTCTTTTGATTTACTGTGCAGTTAAATTTTTTTTAACTTTCAAGTATTACTGGTGTTTGCATGATTTAAAAAACTTTCATCATCTGGTGGTCTTGATTCTTCATCGTCTAATGAGGATTTGGTTCAGTTACGAATTTGTTCATAAATAGAGTTTCTCCAGTTATACAAATTACCTCACAGCCCACCAAGACCCTTCTCATATTAAATATTAATTTAGAGAGCCAGTGATGGTCATTTTTATCATCAGTTCAGTGACTTAGTAGGCATAGAGAAGAAAGAGGTTGGCTAGTTTTTGTCTAAATCTTTTTATTTTGGTGTGTGTGTGTTATTTGTTGATGACAAGTTCCTCTTGCTTGTTTGACCTAGAAATCTTCTATCATTCTTGATTCTTCCTTTTACACGACGTCTTCAGTCCAGTAGGAATTCCCATGGCTCTGTTAGATTACAGACCCTCCTCTACCTGCCTCTCAGCCACACCGCTCTGTAGCTGACAGGCCTCTGCTGTAAAGGTTAGTGTTTATGGGTGGGATAGGAACACAAAACCAGCTTCCCCTAACCTCTGTATGTGTACAACAAATTTATGGTCTTACCCTGTGTACCCAGCTTCTTGGCATAAAGGCTGTGACAGATCAAATCACGCGATGGAGAATTTATCGCCATCCTATGAAAACTGTAAAAGGTGGACAGTTTAGGGGATTTCACTAAAGGTTCTCTTTCTTCTTCAGGCTGCCTGTCATGTTATACATGGCAGCTCTTCTAATGAAGCTCCTCTCAAGGGTTTTACAGGAATGTTGTTCTAGTTCTCTCTCTCCAGGCCCTACCACATTGTAGGCACAACCACTATCTTTTTTGTTTGTTTGTTTGGTTTTGGTTTTCACATAGGCTCCAGGGTTTTAACTCAGGTCCTCAAGAGAAGAGCCTTTTCCCCATTGCACATCTCCTTACCTGCTGTATGTGCTGTTTTTTTCTGCCATTGGCTGATCTTGAGCTTGTTTTGTGTTTAAAACTTTATGTTGTGCACTCTTCCTCCTCCTCCGTGATTTTGGTTTTGAGCAGCACAAACTTTAATTAACTAGATGCCTAGTCTTCCCCTTGCTTCTGTCTGCACTGAATCTAAATGGTAATAGCAGTTCACCTCTTGACGTCTGTAAACTGAGCGGAACCTTTTTCTAAATTGTTGGGGTGGATTTTGCTTTGGTTTTATATATCCTTTGAAATAACATAGCCAGGATCTAGACAGTGTCATCAAATGGCTATTTTTGATAAAAATCTTAATTTATTTATGTATGCTTTGAACAGGTAAAACATGTAGTTGTGCCCAAATCTGAAATCTTTGATTTCTAAAGCTATGAAAAGGTAGTAATAGTTAAGTGAACCTCCACATACCAGTCATACTACATCAATATTCTATGTTATTTTGGGAAACTTTGGGTATCTATCAGGCCAAAAGCTCATTGGTAGGTATCCCTCCCAGGACCATGGGATTCCGGTATATATTCTTTCCTTTTTTCCACCTCCTCCCAGGTCTCCCCACCTCTCTATACAACCAACTTTATGTTCCATCTCTTCATCTCTTCCTTGCTTCAAAAGCCAAAGATCTAAAACAGATAAACTAAAAACAACAACCAATCAGACAAAACAAACAAAATAAAAACAGAAAACCTAAACCTAAACCGAAACAAAATCTGTAAAAAGCATACAACAAAACATGGAGTCTATTTTGTGTTGGCCAATTCTTCCTGGGTATGAGGCCTGCCTTGAAGTGTGGTTGGTATACCCAGTGACGCATCGTCAGAGAAAACTGATCTCCCCTTTGCCCATGGGTATCAAATGCAGGTAACTTCTTGGTTTGGGTGGGAGTCCTTGTCTACTTCCTCATCTCAGAGCTGGTTGGAACCTCTGCTGGTCTGTGCATGCTGCCGCAGTCTCTGTGAGTTCATGTGTGCACCATCGATCCTGATATGGCCTTGGGGTCATCCATCACCAGTGGCTCTTACAGTATTTCTGCCTCCTATTTTCCATAGATCCCTGAGCCTTGAAGGAACGATTTGATAGAGACATCCATTTAGAATTGAGTACCCCAAAGTCTCTCACTCTCTGAACATTGCCTAGTTGTTGGTCTCTGTGTTGATTCTCATCTATTGAAAGAGGAAGTTCCTCTGATGTGGGTTGATTGAGACACTGATTTCTGAGGTTTCCATCTTGCATTCTAAGCTTTTCATTTCCATAAAATCAATTTTGATATTGCCACTTTAATACTGCCATTTTTTTTAGATTAGTGGTAAAATTACTGTTTCATCATTCCTTCTATAATTAATTATTGAGAGAAACTTTATGGTAATTTGTAGTTTTAATGGACTCATTAACATTCCCTGATGAATCTTTACGTAACAATTATTTAATCTTTAAGTATTTGTTGTTTTTGTTATTTTTCTTCGACAGGTTTTTCTATATTCTAAACTTGCCTTGAATTTATGGCAGTCTTCCTGTCTCAGCCTCCTGGGTGCAGGATTACAGGCACCTACCATGAGCCTGCCTAAGAAGAATATTCTCATATTCATGATGTTATTGATGCAAGTTTGAAAAGTCTGGATTAAAAATTAAAAATAACTTCTGAAGCAGATGTTACAACTCTAAATATTTAAAAATATATGTGAGAGTTCAGTGTGGTAGCTGTTGCCTATAATTCCACATTTGCAAAGCTGAGGCAGGAGGATTGCTGCATTTCTGAGATCATCTTGTATTTATTTATTTATTTATTTATTTATGTTTTTTTGAGACAGTATTTCTATGTGTAACAGTCTTAGCTGTCCTGGAACTAGTTCTTGTAGACCAGGCTGGCTTTGAACTCACAGAGATCTGCCTATCTCTGTTTTCCAAGTGCTGGGATTAAAGGCATGCACCACCACTGCCTGGCTCTGAGACCGTCTTATGCTTCAGAATGAGTTCCCGGCTGACTTGGGCTGTAGAGCGAGACTGTCGGAAAATAAAAACAAACTTGACATAAGTGTGTAGACATGCTTATGAGATTGGGATCTCAAGGCCCAGGTTTTACTTTGAAATCTTGAGAATGTCCACACTGTACTTCACATGATTACTGCTGTTCTTCTCACGCAGGTTATTAAGTGTGGTGTGCTGTGATCTGGATGCTCTCCTCTTACTGGAGGCTCAGTATCAAGTATCCAACATGTTACTACATGCTCAGGAAGAAAATACCTTTGAGACCTCGGAGAACCACAGGTCAGGAAACAAAGCAAAAGGTGTCATTAGAGTGATACTATTAGCAGTTTGCCTTACAAATGATTTGAAATGAATTTTCTGTATAACTTTTATATTGTCTGAATTACTGCATTTAAATGACAGAGTAAAAAGCCATTTAAGCATGAATGTCCCAGGAAGATAATGATGTATGTTTTTGGAGAGTGCTACATTTATCATTTTTTTCCTTTTGTCTTAGGACGTTTTCTTTAGTTTTTCACAAAGTCATTCCAATTTTAAATTCACATCACTCTGTACAGTGACCCTTTGAATAAAAATGCTTGATTTTACATCTCTCTTAGAGCCATTCTGTCCCCAGTTTCCTAATTATGTCAGTTTATAGTCATGCATTATAATTATTTGCCAAGTGAGGTTTTGATCATTTTTATTTTCCTACTAATAAATCACAGTTGTCATTACCTCAGTTTGGCTGACATTTATAGAATACACATTCAGCATCTGCCATTGCTCTCGTGTCTGTAATCCAGAACATATTAGTTCACCTCCCTCCTTCCCAGGCCGTTTCATTTGATGCTGAGGCTTGATATAGAAGGAAAAGAGCAGCATTAGAAACGAAACTGCTCCTCAGCAACTTGTGTGCTGTGGACTTGGGCACTGACTGCAGATCATAGAGAAGCTTGTGTCGCCTTAGTTACAATCTTAGTCTTCAAAGACTGAGCCACCTCTCCAGTCTAGCAGGAGCTTTTCTAAAGATGGTTACGTTACTTCAGAAATAAGACATGTCCTAATCTTGTTTTTGTAAGCACAGGATTATTCATTAAGGAAATACCCTTTCTCTTAGTATTTTTTTTGAAGCAATGAAAATTGACGATATAAAAAAAGGACCGGTGCCTTCTGTATTGTAAATATTCCGATGACCAGTGTGTTCTGCAGATACCTTTTGTTTCTGTTTGTTTTGTTGTCTTTTATTTTTCTCCTTGCAATCTAGTGTCATGATTTAAAAATCAAACCATATTCAATTAAGGAGACAGCAAAACTGATGCATATTCTCTTTCAGGGACTTTATAATTGATGCTTTGTCAGTCGAGAGAAATCATGTTCTTGTAAGGATTAATCTCATTGGTGGACCCTTGGAGCGGATTCTACCTCCAAGGATGCTTGAGAAGGTGCGTGCAATGTTTTGAGATGTTTTAAAGTGAAATAAACAACGGAAGTGGCACTAAACAACATTTCCCAAGTTTCTACGTACCAGTGGTCGATTTGTGTTGCTTGACAAGCTTATAGAACAGGTGAACACATTCAAAATGAAACAGCAGTGATGCCTTCAAGAGCTCATGAGTTGCTGTTGAGTGTCCAGGAGCCATAGATTGTTTTATCACAGACTTTTCTGCTGAGTGTCCTTGAGTATTTGCGTTCTGAAGTCTTTCTCTTTCCTGACCCTTCACTGTCGTGTTATTTACGTTTTGCAGTACGGAGTATGTGGGGTCCTTATGGAGTGTAGCTGTTAAGAACTTCCTTTCTGTTACTGCCACCCTGGAAAAGAGGAGCTAGATATGATTGGCAGAAGAAAAATAGTTTGGGGGTGGGGAAATGCCTTTTGAAGATTATATTTTCCCTTTCATGAAAAAAAGTAAATCCATCATTATCAGTTCAAATCACAAGAGTAAGTTATCGTAGTCCAACTTGTTTAAAATTTTTATTACATTTGCTTATTGCCTTTTAGGAATAGTGGATTATAGTAGCAAATAACTTGATAATTGGACAAAAAAGTATGAACAAAAATTTCAATTTAAATGAACAATATTCCAGAAAGTATGGAAGTTTAGTATCTTAACCCTCCTCCTGAAGTCTCCCGTGTTGTTGTGTTTGTAGGGGGATGACCCATATCCTTGGCCAATGTTCTCATCGTATCCATTGCCACACTGCTATTTGTCAGCAGTTCCACGAAGTGCTGATATGAAGCAAGGTAAGTCTTTTCTACCAAACGGTACTGCAGTGTTCTCTTTATAATTTCAGAAGTAGACTGTAAGGACAGTAAGTGTAGATTTTCAATCAGCATGTGTGGAGGACAACATTTCTGCCCATTCCCTCTTAGTGTGTAGGTTCCCTCCTGTTTGTTTAATTAGTGTCTGTATGATGGCAAACAAGTATTACTTGGAGCAAAGGTCTTATAAGTCTGTTCAGTAAAATAAAATAGATGTTTTATTTGAGCTTGAATTAGTAGTGATTGCAGTGATGGCTCAGAAGTTAAGAGCATTTGTTGGTCTTGCAGAGGACCCGTTCATTTTCCAGCACCCACAGGGTGGTTCACAACCATCTGTAACTTCACGTCTATGGTCTCTGGCTCCCACTTCTGGCTTCCAGGGCATTTGACACACATGTGGTACATGAAGGCAAAACACTCATACACATAAAATAAATACATCTTTCAAACTTGTTTTTTTAGAAAACTGAATCAGTAGCTCCTGACTAGTTAAATTCTGCCCATGTAGAAGTTTTCTTTATTCACTAAGGTATTTTTTAAACCACTGCTGTGTTATATAAACCCTGTGGACTTAAGGTCTGAGTTTTACTGGGAAGTATTTTATCCACCTTTGAATAGATAGTTGTTTAGTTATCCAGTGTGACATGAGTAAAATAGCCAAATTATCTTGCTAGGATAGTATATAAGCCAACTAACCTTACCAAACAACATCTTGTGTAGAAAGAGCAGTGTGGCTTTCGTCATCATCTTCTGAGCAATAGGTCAACAGTTTTGGAAGAGGGGCCATCAGGAAAACTGAAAGAAATAGTTCAATGCAAGGAACTGGGAGTTTGAGCTGTGTGTGCGTTGTGAAGGTGAAATCAACAGAGAGAGGAGGGAAGACTCCTATGGAGGAGCCAAGTTCAATGTAGGATCACGTCACACACTGCCAGGGGCTATGCTAAGAGTTCCCAGGCCAAGGAATTCCTACATGATTGTGAGGGTCCACCGTCAGACTTTTCATAAAGTTTAGAAGTCAATTCTCACATCACCATCCCGTCCTTTATAATCCTGTCGAGCTTACATTGGACAGAAATCATGTGTAAGAGATTGATTTCACAGTCACTTAGTGCACTTTAAAATCTGGGCTTTGGTGTTTCATTCCTGTATGACAAAATCTATCATTTTCTCAGAGACTTGGGAGTAATATTACATCTTTTTCAGGAAGAGGTTTTTTTCAGGGGTGCCCTTTGGATGTTTTCATACTTACTCGCATCCTGCAGTGAACCCAGACCATTTTCAAGTGTTTGCTCTCATCTTCCTACTCAGCTCCGAGTCTTTCCATCAGACTGTTTATACTCTATCTTTCATCTTTTAGGTTTCAACATTTGTTACCCTGCTTGCTTGTTTCCCTAATGTATGTTTCATGAGTACTGAGTGCAAGGAGCTTACCTGGGAATTATAAATGACATCACTTATAAATAATGCAACAATACCCGTATTTTTTTTCAGTACCTCAACCATTTCTTGGTCAGTTTTCCTTGACATGTTTAACACTGTCTCCTTTGCTAAGTTTCATTGGAGAAAGCATTTCTTTGCTATGTTTCTGAATAACATAGTCATTGTCAGTTTTATTAGCTGATTTCCACTTTATTAATTTGTTTCTTCAAAATATTTTGGGAACCTGAACAAGGGAAATGAAAATAGAAATTGTATTATGAATCGATATTTCCCAAGCATAAAAATATCCTTCTGTTGTAGAATATTATTTTAAGATGTATTACTTTTCTTTATGCTCTGGAACATTTGTTTCATGATGCAAAGATGTGTTTGATTAAATAAAATTCACCTGCTATCCAGAGGCTGAGTCAGTGACTAGCTGACAGGAAGTTGTAGGGAGGGGCCAGGTGGAGAAGGGTTTATAAGGGGTGGGGGACCTCACAAGGCCTTCTTGGGAGATACAAGGAGGTGAGATGCGTGAGCTGCTTGCTATTCAGCCTCTCTGGGTAGCAGGATTCTACCTTTACCCATTAAATCTTGAGTTCTCTAGTGGTACAGAAATCTGGATAAATTCTTTTAGTAGCTTTGAAAGAGTTGGTGCCTGAGGGAACAGAGTTTCCGCAGGCTGCGGCTCTTGTGGCCTAGCGGCGGTTGATAATGGCAGAGTTGCAGTTGCTGAAGTAGCTTACCAGGCAGCAACCATTAAAGAGGAGGACAGCATCCATCAGTTCCTAAAAATTCGTCCTCATGGAAGCGTGTCTACTGTGTTCAGAAGTGATTTATACAAGAGCAACGATGGATCCCTGTTCTGTCCCGAAGGTGCCGGGCTGTGGTGGGGTGTTTCCAGGTCAGCTTACTTTTCTCTTCCTTTAGAAGAGTGTTCTAAAAACTCTTCTCTCCTTGAACCTTCCCATTTGCCGTCCTTCCTCAGATAATCACCACCCTTCTTCCTTTGCTGTAATAGAAATGATAGAGAGCATCTATGTGGTACTATTGCCTATCAGCTCCTTTGACTGCCCGTGTGCCCATTCAGGCCTCCAGTCAGGACTGTGAAGGAACTGCCTTTGCTCATTTGCAGAAGCCAATTGCACGTCCTCCTTGCTTTCCTTCAGTGAGAGTGCTCCACACAGTTCTTCCTTTTCTCTCCTTTTAAGATCTATATCCTGTGAACCTACAGGGCATACATAATTTCCTGAAACAATTCTTATGATAAATTGTGTGTGTGTGTGTGTGTGTGTGATGTTGAGTAAAATAAGCCAGACAAGGAAAGATAAATATACACACAATACACATATGTGTGAATATATTCTATTTTTCGGGAGGACCCTATCACACATATGTGTGAATATATTCTATTTTTTGGGAGGATGCCTTCAACATCTACAGCATAGTTGGATGAAATTCATTCTCCAGCCTTCATCAGTATGCTCCTATAATTGCCACAGGTTTTATAAATGTGTATTAATTGAACAATATAATCACTTTCATTAGGACATAGTCATAAATACCGATTATGGGCTGTGATAGTTTTCATCCCTCCCCTTGCTTTCTCTTCCATTCTGGTCTCCTTCCTCTTCCAAGTAGCTTTCTCTGTACGTTCTTGTCTTTTTTGTTGTTGTTGTTTTTTGTTTTTTGTTTTTTCGAGACAGGGTTTCTCTGTGGCTTTGGAGCCTGTCCTGGAACTAGCTCTGTAGACCAGGCTGGTCTCGAACTCACAGAGATCCGCCTGCCTCTGCCTCCCGAGTGCTGGGATTAAAGGCGTGCGCCACCATCGCCCGGCTCGTTCTTATCTTTTTTAAAAAAGCTAAATTCTACATATAAGATAAAATGAGATACTTGCTTTCTTTGGTATATTTCACTTACCATGATGGTCTCTTCTTCTAGGTAAATGACCTAGTTTTGTTTCTCTTTGTGGTTAAGTAAAACTCCATTGTGTATATATTCCCTATTGGTGGGTATGTATGTTCTCTGTCTTGGCTTCTGTGAATGTTGCTGTGGTAAAAATGGATATACAGTATCTAAGTCAGTAATATGCGGACTTAGATTCTTGTAGGTATATACTCAGGAATGGTATAGCTGGATCATATGGTAGCTATGTTTGTAGCATTTAGAGGCACCTCCATAGTGATTTCTATAGTGTCTGTACCAGTTTACATTTCCATTAAAAGTGTTTTAAGAGTTTTCTCTCACCCCCTCTCAGTTCTAGGTATTACGAGCTAACTAGCAGTAATGGGGGTTGGCTAGAAGGCAGAGTGCTAAAAGGGTGTATAGGATGGGAAAACATTGGGATTGCTGGGACTGTAGAGTCCACAGGGAGTGAAGGGAGAGAGGCAATGCAGAACACCACAGGTACTCTGCTGCAGGGCTGGCAATGCAGAACACTATAGGTGGTCGGCTGCAGGGCTGGCAGTGCAGGACACCACACCGCAGGTGGACAGCTGCAGGGCTGGCAATGGAGGACACTGCAAGTGCTCTGCTTCAGGGCTGGCAATGCAGGACACTGCGAGTGCTCTGCTGCAGGGCTGGCAATGCAGGACACTGCGGGTGCTCTCCTGCAGGGCTGGCAATGCAGGACACTGTGAGTGCTCTGCTGCAGGGCTGGCAGTGCAGGACACCACAGGTGCTCTGTTGCAGGGCTAGGGCTGACAGTGATAAGGGGAAATTGGAATTGACCATAGGTGTGAGAGAGAAGATTGCCAGTTTGATTCCCTGGTCTGCATGGCCGGCGGGTTTCCAGGGAGAGACTGCCCTGAGTGTTGGCAGGTGAGACAAATTTGCAGAACAGAAATATTTGTGGGACAAAAGAAAGGCTGTAGAAGATGGTCTGTTTAGTCCCTTTGGAACAGGGCAGAGAGGGTGGAGAGAGTGCAGCAGTTGATCTGCTACCAAGCTGGAGATAAGATTGGGGCATTGGAATTGGAGGATGGGACATAGAGAGATGTAAGCTGTAGTGGCCATGGTTTCCAGGGACACACCTCCGCTACTGATTTTCAAGCCACAAACAGATGTCTTGAGTTTTGCTACAACTGAAATTTTGTATCTTTTGACCCTTGTCCTCTAACCCCCTATAACAATTATTCACCAGTTTGCATCTAAGAGTTCAAAATTTTTAAATTGTACAAATAAATGAGGTCAGGCAGGATCTGTCTTTCCTTTCCTGGCTTACTTTACTAAGCATAAAGTCCCAGAGGTTGACCCATGCTGTCACAGTGGCAGAACTTGGGTGTTTTTTTCTTTTTTAAAGCCTACACTCCCATAAGCCAAAAGGAATAGTGCTTATATGTTTGCCTGTCTGTCTGTCTGTCTGTCTGTCTGTCTGTCTGTCTATCTATCTATCTATCTATCTATCTATCTATCTATCTATCTATCT
>JABTXL010000342.1:5509251-5562873 GCA_025134845.1 Neodon shergylaensis
CTATCTATCTATCTATCTATCTATCTATCTATCTATCTATCTATCTAAACGTGTGTGTGTGTCTCTGTATATGTTTCTATGGGAGGGGTGAGGGGCAGGGCCTCAATGGCCTGGAACTTGCCAAGTAGCTTACACTGTATGGCCTAAAATCTCCAGGCATCCCACTGACTTTGCCTTCTAGATGCTGGAATTACAAGCCTTCCACCGTGCCCAGCTTTTTGATGTGGATTCTGCAGATTGCACTCAGGTCTTTGGCCTTGCAAGGCGAGCACTTTACTGACTGAGATATTTCCCAAGCCCCAACTCTCCCACTCGTACATTTGAAATCCCATTTCCATCCTTCATTTTCTTTACCATATGCTGTTTTCTGCTGGATGCAGCTGTGAGCTGATCATCACGCTTTCTCCCTAGCACTCCATCTCGGTGTCAACCTCAGCGTAATCCTCCTATTTTGACCTAGCAGTAGCATTATTTGACACAGGAAACCCGGCCCTCTCCCTTCTCCACCTTCCAGTACTCCCCCCCCCCCCCATACACACACTCTGCTGCCCTTTCTTCTTTTGAAACATATTTACTTGTCTTGTCTTCTGGAAAATTTATCTGTTCAGTTTTCCTCCTGAATTTATGGCAAATATGTCTTTATATCTTTTTTTAAACTTTATCTTTCTCATCTCTTAAACGCTTAAACTTTTCTGTGGACTGGACTTACTTAGTGAGCTCATGTGTACTGGCCATTTTTTTCTGTCATGCAGTTCTTAGTTTGTCTTGTCACTGAGGTCCTGTCCAGTATGCCAGTGACTGTCAGATTGACATCTCTGGCTCTTATCTCCACTTTGAGTTTCGGGCTCCTGTGTCTGTTTTTGTGACATCTCTCTAGGAAGGTTGGTAAGCGTACCAGACTTAACATGACTGTGATCAATTCCTGACAGTCTCTTAAAATCCGTTCCTTTGATATTCTTCCCCATGTCAGAAATGGCAACTTTTGTGCCTCCATTTCTTCAGGCAATAAGCCTAAAGGCTATTTTGGAGATTTCCCTGCCTTTAAGCCCCACAAGTAATCTGACAGTAAGTCTTCTTGACTGTGCAGATCTAAAATACAACTTCTCTTGCCTCAGCCAGTCTGACTCCGTTCAGTCTGTTCTCACACGGCATCTTGAACGATGCTTCTGAAAGGCTGGATCAGGTTACTCTTGTACGCAGAATCTTTCTCTTATAGCTGAAAGGCTTGTGGCTTTGTCATAGCCCTTGTTATAAAATGGCACCAGGTGGGGCCTCTAGTGGATCCCCAAACAGGTAAAAGACAAATACGTCATGCAGACAAAGTTTGAGTGTGGAGTTTATTGAGAGAAGGTAAAGGGTAGGGAAGAGACAGAGGGAGAGAGACAGAGAGAGGCAAAGACCTGCTTGCCTCTTCAGAAGAGCAGTAGGAAGAGACAGTGGGGTGGGGGGTGGGCAAAGCTTGTTTTTTAAAGGGACCTTTGCACCTGTGTGAAGTCAGGGTACTGCTTGCCATGCGCGGAGGTGTGAAGCACTGCCAGGTTCCCAAGGGGCAGGGCCGTGGTGTGCCTGGATGCTGACAACCCTCCTGGCAATGCTGTGTTTTAAGAAGTATGTTGCCATTCTAGCATCCTTTAGCCTCTTATTTTCCCACATAATTGGAAGTTGTTTGTATTGTATTTCTAGTTGTGAATATCACAAATGTTTGAACCAAATATGTGTCCGAATTTAACCATGGTAGCTGCTGTATTATCCTAGAAAGACTGGTCCTGAACTCGCTGTGGTTCTCATTAAGAAGAAAATGATCTAAGCAGCAGTGATTATGTGAAGATACTCCAGGAAGAGATTTTGCAAAGAGATATTAAGTTTATATTTTCTGTATATCATTCTGATACTCCTAATATCTGTGCCACAATTGTAGATGAGGGGGAAAAACAGAAGGTGCCAAAAGAACTGAAAATTATGTCTAGTTTTTTCTCAGACATGAGTTTGGTGATCATAGTTTTGTGAACTTAATGAGAAAAATGGATCCAAGTTCATGCTCTAAAAGGTATAAATCAGAACTCATGTGATTGAAACAGTTAAGTAAACATTAACTGTAATATTGTGCTCAAACTAATCATGCTTTAAGACAGAAGGTCCTTTTAGTAGAAGGGGTCATTTGTTTTTCTCTTTGTTTTCTGATTCAGAGGGAATGACTCATTGATTCTGACAGGTGTGAGGTTAGTCATCAGTTCCACACAAGTTTCTAAGTTGTTATTTCATTATTGAAAAAAATCCATGTCACTTATGTGCACATGAAAAAATTATTCTCATTTATCTTCCAGCTTCTAGATTTATCCTACTTGCTACAGTTAGCCTCTCCTCAGAGGTTAAATTGTCTCCTGTTAGCTTCTTGGCATCAGTATAAGCTGTGAGATGATTAATCTCTATAAATACGAGTTTGGAGACATTATCTAGTCCCCCTAGATCTATTTATGAACATTTCGATGCAACATTATTAAAATTTAAGTGGCCATTTAAAAGCTATTGATGAAGATCTCCTGAGTAAATTGGGAGCATGGGGACCTTGGGAGAGGGCTGAAGGGGAGGGGAAAGGCGGGGTGGAGAGCAGAGAGAAATGTAGAGCTCAAGAAAAATCAATAAAATTAATAAAAAAGCTCAACAGAAAAAATAAAAGCTATTGAATGAATAACTTCCATGTGCATGTGTACACACATGTATATGTTGTATGTACACATACTTATATATTAGCACGGAGCATTAAGTGCAAAGATTACATTGTATATGTTATCAGTTATTAATACTTGGAATATACCTGAACTATTCTAGTGGACTGTTCACTTTCAGAAGACAAATGGGATTGTGTGATGGCCATAAAGCAGGTGCAGGTTAGCAGGTTAGGAGCTGCCATCTGAAACTGCTGGAGGCTAGCTCACAGCTGCAGCTGCTGGAGACTAGCTCATAGCTGGAGCTGCTGGAGGCTAGCTCATAGCTGCAACTGATGGAAGCTAGCTCACAGCTGCAACTGATGAGGCTAGCTCATAGTGTCCTTCCTGTTCGCAACAGGATGCTTGTAAGGTGGTATTCTGAATTGCTTCATTGTATTCTCTAAGCTAGATTCCCTCAGGAGTTGTTATGAGCTGTTTGCCAGTCTGCTCCGCTTTATTCTCTTTTCATGGACATAGGATAAAGACTTTTTTTCTATGAGAGGTGAGAAAAATGTAGACTTCCTATGGTGAAACTGAAAAATTGTCCAAGGAATTGAGTAACATACTCCAGATATTGAAGGCATTAAAGAGAAATATCCAGAAAATAAGTAATTTTCTGTTTTTCTATATCGTATATCTTTACTATTTTTAAAAATTACTTTTAACGAGGGAGAGGGACTTGATTGGGGGAGGGGGAGGGAAATGGGAGGCGGTGGCGGGGAAGAGTCAGAAACCTTTAATAAATAAATAAAATAAATAAATAAATAAAATTACTTTTATCCCAGCTGGACAGAGCTTTACCCAAGTATTTTAATGGGTAAATACTGGCTGAGCAAGTATGAGGATACAATTGCAGATCCTTGGCCATCACATAAACACTGGATGTAGTGGCACACATATGGTGGAGGAAACAGACAGCCAGATCCTTTGGACTCACTTGCCAGTCAGTCTAGCCTAAATGGCAAGATCTCGGTTCTGTAAGAGACCACATCTTTTTTTTTTTTTTTTTTTTTTTTTTTTTTTTTTTGGTTTTTCAAGACAGGGTTTCTCTGTGGTTTTGGAGCCTGTCCTGGAACTAGCTCTTGTAGACCAGGCTGGCCTCGAACTCACAGAGATCCGCCCGCCTCTGCCTCCCGAGTGCTGAGATTAAAGGCGTGCGCCACCACTACCCGGCTTAAGAGACCACATCTTAAAATAGAAAATGGAGAAACAACTCAAGACATTTCAACACCAACCTCTGGCCTGCACACATGTCTGCACAGCAGAGCACACCTGCACACTTGGGCACATACAAATATGCTACAGGGAGGGACTACACACACAAATTGCCTTTCTGTGATCGACATAAGCAAACTCTAATATATTCATATTCCGTGTATCTCAATGCTGTAGCACCACATCCAGTATAACTTTAGGAACAGACCTGCCTCGGGCAGCAAGGGAATGATAAAAGACAAACACGGACATAAGTAAAGCTGTGATTGGGTAGTCTGAACTCCTGTGGAGAAGCTTCCGCATATTTATTATATACCGTTGAACAGAGAGGCAGATTATTGCATACTGCTGGATAAAGAGTCAGTGTTGTTCCAGACAGACAAACAAGGAGGCAGGGTTTATGGCATACGACTGCATCAAGGAGACAGGTTTAGCTAATCTGAGTAGGAGCAGTCTCTGTAGGGGTGTGGTCTTCAGGATGTAAATGTCTAGGCAGAGGAAGCTATGATGAACATGTTCTGCACATGCCATCAACATTATCATGTGGACTGGAGGAAAACTTTGCCATCCCTCTGAGCCGTACCCTTGGGGGAAAGCCTATTTTCCCATGGGTCAGAGGCTTTGGGATCTTGGCATGGCCACGCCCATGTCAACAATACATATTCATTTAGGACTTCCCACACATTGTGGAATTCTTTTTTTATTGTGATATTATTTTGATGTACATTTTTATTCAGTGGGTGCTGGCATCCTCAAAGAGGAGAGTATGCCATTTGTCTCTCTTGTATGTTGTTAAGTCCACTGATAAGTCCCTGAGGTAGCACTGACTCACTGGTTGTTTTCTCGGGTCTTAGAAAAGTATGTGGTCCATTTGTCAGAAGCTACAAATATTGTGGTAACTTCTTACAGAAGGGAAGTTTTTTTAATGTTATCAGGAACTCATTGGTGACCACTCCTTGCTTGTCCATTCCTCTGCAGGCCTTTCCAGAAGGTTTACTTGCTTGCTCCTTAGAGTGACAGCTAGAGTAAACCACCTGTGTAAACACGTGCACTTCTTCCCTGCTCCTTCCCTTCATTACCTTTCATCTCTGTGCTTAGAGTAATTATCCTTCATATTCTGGATTAATCATGCAGATATCTTTCACTCTCATTAGTAGCTATATTGAGATATAATTAATATGCCATATAATGTACCCTTTTAAAGAAGACAATTCATGAATTTGTCATCTTTTTTAGTATATTTATGAACATAATTAATTTTTTAGTATATTTATGGACATATCCATTCATAGCCTCAAAGTCAGCAATCTTGGACTAAAACTTCTGAAACTATGAACCAAAGAATTCTGTATTCCTTTTGCTGTTTTACCACAGCATCAAAAATCTAAGTAAAACAGGTTGTATGCAATAAATACAATGTATTCAATGACTAGAAGAATGAACATGAGATTTCATATCCTTTTATTTTACCAACATCAAATATATTATTTCTCACCTTTGTCATTAGACCCTAGAAATTATTTACAAATTAATGTGACTTCAGAAATTCTTGCTCTCAGCTGCAGTAACCTCAAATTCAACTAAACATCCACAATACACATAGCTTTGTAGTTGAAAGCTCCTTGTAGAAGACTTCTGTATACTTTTTTGAGTTAGGTACTTTATTGCACTTCCTGTTTCATCTACCAAATGTCACTGTCATTTCTAATGACGCAAAAATGTATGCTTTGCTAACCCTTATTCCATTTTTTTCAGAATTAGAAAAAAAAATCTCAAAATGTCCAACCTTTCACTGTAAATTATTTAGCCTTTTGTAGCACCAGTGTTCTGTTTACTGCTTCTACTATCATATTTCTAGTCTTCTGATGGAAATTGATTTTCTGTCTAGCAAAACGTTCTCTTACTACCACTTAAAGAATAAGTTCCTTATTGATAACCATTCTTTAATGCAATGTGCCAGATAATATTAAAATACAGATAAATTCTTCTGTTATCTTCCCATGTAAGAAAATGGCCCAGGTTATAACCCATAACCGTAAATGACAGTATCTCTTAATTTCACCTATCATGAAGTTACTTTTTTAAACTAAAAATTAAATGATACAAGGACAGAGTGCATAATACAAAATATAAGTGAATTCCAGGCCCAACTTGTCGGCATATAAGTTTTGAGTTCTGAATAAATTCAGCACAAATGCTTGAACCTTTAAGTTCTGTATGTTGTCTTCGGGAACCATTCTATGTCTTAGGTGAACACATGTTTCCTGCCATATACTACATGTATGTTATCTGCATTGCTTTGGCACATTATGACAAGACTATGAAGAAAAGTGTAATTCTCAGATAGCGTGAATTATATATTATGGAATAGAATAAGATTTTTTTAATGAAAAGGAATTGCTTTTGAAATAGGGTTGCATGAAGCTCTCACTGACCTGAAGCTTATTATGTGGCCGAGAATGACCTTGAACTCCTGACTCTTGTGCTTCCACCTCTGAAGTACTGGTATTTCTGGTTCCCACCACTATTAGTATATATTAATTCTATAAAATAACAGAATTCATTGTGATTTTCATTTGTTAGTAGAGGAAAAAGGTCTTGATTTGTATTGTTTATTTTGAGTGTTTTAGAAGGTGTCCTACTGTGTATCCCAGGCTGACCTTAAATTCAAGGTCTTATCTCATTCTCCCCAGTGCTGGAATTACAAGTGCATACTACCGTGGCCAACTTTGCAGTAATGTTTTAACTGAGTAATGGATAGTACTTAAGCAACAAATGACTAGATTACCTTGCCATAATGGTTAGTCTGGTGACTTATACAAAGTGTGCAGTCACCAACTCTATGAACAACAAGGACATCAAAAACTGGTAGTGTATGGGCCATAAACTTGAGTGCTCACGGACAGTACGGTGTGAATATAATGCCATGTGACATGATGGTGGAAATTAGTTATTCTTGTTAGAGAAGTTTTCTGAAGTCTGTTTTGCACACCTAAGTATATAAATATATTTAGCAATATATTCTTCCTTTTCTCAAATACTTATCTAGTCCTTTTTGTAAAATAAGACATGTTCTCATTCTTTTTTATTTCTTTATTACTTTTGTTCTTGGACTTTAGATTTATGATTTAAAGATAAAGTACTGACTCTTATTTGACATCAGCTCACTAAGTGAAGAGACTGGTAAGATCATGGTTTCTTTCCTGGGCTTCAGCTATTAAAATAGCTAGTTTAAATTGTAAAATGCTCATTTTCTTTTGAGGAACAAAGCCTAATTTGCATGTGTTTATCCCTTTACATTTGAACATAAATATCTCATATCAATTAAAAATAGATAATATGCTACTTTTGTTGAGTAAAATAATAAAAATAGATTCCTTATTTTTCAAAACTTTGCTAATATCTCCCTCAGTTAATGTTTAGCCAACAAATATAGAAAACTGAAGTGATAAATTGAAGAAGAAGAATACTGTGTTTAAAATTGTTCTGTCTTTAGGACATGCAGTTGCTTAACAAAGACTAGGAAAACATTAGATGTTGTTTACAATGAAGCAGCTAGAGCTGGAGATCATATTGTTAATTGAAATAAACTGGATTAAAAATGACAAATGTCACAAATATCTCATATATGGAACCCGTATTAAAAAGAAAACAAAATGGAGATAAATTTGGAAGAGAAAGGAAATTATTGGGACCAGAGAAGCTAATGAAATTAATATAAACAAAGTACATGTTTTAGTCAGTGATCTATTGCTGTGAAGAGACACTGTGACCATGGCAACTCATAAAAGAAAATACTTAATTCGGGCTGACTTACAGTTTCAGAGGTTTAGTCCATTATCATAATTGAGGGAAGCATGAAGCATATAGACAGTCATTGTGCTGGAGAGGTAGCTGAGAGTTCTACATCCAGATCAGGTGGTAGCACAAAGAGAGGAAGCTGAGCTTGAGCCTTTGAAACCCCTAAGCCCAAGCCCCAGTGACATATTTCCTCCAACAAGGCCATACCTCCTCCAACAAAGTCACACCTCCTAATAGTGCCACTTACTGGTAACCAAGCATTCAAATTTATGAGCTTATGGGGCCATTTTTAGTCAAACAACCACATTCCACTCCTTGGCCCCCATAGGCTTGTAGCCATATCATAATGCAAAAATGCATTCAGTCCTACTTCAAAATTCCCATATATAAGTCTCATCACTGTTTAAAAGTCCAAAGACTCTTCTGAGATTCATAGCAGTCTCTTAACTGTAACCCCCTGTAAATATCAAAATTGAAAAACAGATCACATACTTCCAACATATAATGACACAGAAAACACAGTGGCGCCAAATTCCAAAAGGAACAAAGGGAGCATAGTGACGAAATATTGGACCAAATGAAGACTGAAAACCATGTGGGCATCCTTCAAATTCTCTATCTCCATGTCTGATGTCAAAACACTTTTTTGTTTTGTTTGTCTTTTGAAACATGGTTTCTTTGTGTAACAGTTCTAGATGTCCTGGAACTAGCTCTTTTAGACCAGGCTGGTCATGAACTCACAGAGATCCAGCTTACTCTGCCTCCAGAGTTCTAGGATTAAAGGAATGTTCCACCTGGCTCAAAACACTCTTAAGATATCCAGCTCCTTTTAGTTTTGGTGACTGCTACACACTTTCTTGAGCTAGTTCCATTCCCTGTTAGCAGCTCTGCTAGCCAGATATCTCACAACTCTGGCATCTACAATATCTGGGGTCTCCATGGCAATCTAGGGTTTCACCATCACAGCTCCATCCAGTGTTTTCTCTGGGCCCTCATGCAGGGACATTCCTGACACATGCCTGGCCTCAGCACTTTCCTTAGCAATGAAGGGAATAATCAAACCCTTTTCTTGAATCTTTGACTGTAAAGTTAGAACCAGGTAGCTGAAGCTGCCAAGTTCTGCTGCTGGCTGGGTCTGGAACATAGCATGATTTTTTGATTATATCTGCATCAGCTTTCTGCTTTTTTCACTGCTTGGCTATCCTGGATCTCACTCTGTACACCAGAGTGTACAGACTTCAGACTCAGAGATCCGTATGCCTTTGCCTCCCAAGTGCTTTAATCCTGAAGAATTAAAGTGGTGTGCCATCATGCCCTGTCCTAAGCTTTTAATTCCTTTTCAGAACTTGGAAGCTTAGCTGGGTGGGGTCTTGGCCTGAGTTCACCACTTCCTTTATTTCCTTTAGGATCAGACTTTTCTATAAACTTTTTTTTATCTCCTTGAGCACTGGACTTAATTTCATTACAGTTCCTAGTGTTTTTTTCCTCCTTAAACAATACATTTCATATTTTAGTTGCCCAGCTTGCTCTTTTTCAATATAGATCTGCATAAATTTGACCACTAAAAACCATGCACTATGCAACATTGTCAATCCTAGCCTGTGTTCTGAAATGTCCTCTGCCAATGCCATTAATCCAAAACATTTCAATTTAGCCTCAGGCAGATTGTTTTTTGGACAAAGGCCAAAGGCAGCACCTTTGGCCAAATACTGTAAGAACGCCACTTATTAGTGTTTGTTTCTGGAACCTCTTGAGCCAGCCATCATAATCCACATTGCTCTCAGCACCACTGTCTTCCATGTTCCTATTAGGATGGCTCATGAAGCTCTATTCCAAGTGTTCGATTCCTTTCCTGTTCCAAAATCCCAAAGTACACAATCCACCAAGAAGCATGGTCAGGCCTATCAGAGCAGTACTCCAATACCTTGTACCAACTTCTGTTTTTGTCATTTTTCTTTTGCTGTAAACAGACATCACCACCGTGGCAACTGTTATAAAAGAAAACATTGAATTGGGGCTGTTTTACATTTTCAGAGATTTATCCATTATCATCATGGCAAGAAGCATGGTGGCATGCAGGCAGATATGGTGCTGGAGAGGTAGCTGAGAGTTCCACATCCCCATTGGCAGGCAACAGGAAGAGAGAGACTGGGCCTGGTTTGAGCTTCTGAAACATCAAAGCCCATCTTCAGTGACACACTTCCTCCAAAAGTCACACGTACTCTAACAAGGTCACACCTCCTAAAAGTGCCACTCTATGAGCCTATGGGGGGCATTTTGATTCAAACCACCACAGTGTCTTATACACATTTATGAAAACGCTGTGATGAAACCTGTTTGAATAATTCTAATATGATTCTGGAAGAGGAAACATTATTTATAACTTCCAAACTTAGAGTTGGGTAAATGTTTGTATCGCCTGTGCTTCTTGGGGACTCTTCTAGTGCTTTCTCTTGCTTGCAATAATAAGGATAATATAAAATAGTGACCGTGTTGATGCGACTGGAAGGAAAGGAATAGAAATACAAATGAAATCAATAACTCTACAAATAAGTTTCATGATTCAATTCTGGCTGTATGAAGTAGACAGGAAATCTCTTGGTAGTTACTTTGATATTTCTGTTCCTGCCATAGCATTTTATATTTTTGTCCATAGAGATTCATGATATACTGAAATTAAAAGAAGGCTTGTTTCCCGAGTAAACAATAGGGTTTTTCTGTATTTATATTAAGCTTATGTTTTTTATTTTTTTAAATTTTTGTATGATAAAGTCTGTTTTTCACCATTATCTGTAACCTTATATGATAAATATAATCTTTTAATTATATTTTTGGTAAATATATAATGTACCCAATTACTAAAACTGAAGAATTCTACTCTTCACTGTACCTACCTCTGGAGTTTAGAGAGGAAACAATGTCAGTTGTCAGTGGTGTATATCAGACTCTGGAACTTTTTGTTTCTCTTTTCTTTCTTTCTTTTTTGCTTTTGCATCTTCTTCAGTGAGAGTTAGAAGTAAATTAAATGTTTTTATTCTCTTCTAGTTTTTCATAGGTACATGTGAATTATATTAATCTAAAGCATAGAGCAGAGGGACATGTGCTTCCTCTATTGGTCTGAGAAGCCTAGAGAGGAGAGTCATGCCCTTCTCTATTGGTTTAAAGAAGTGTAGAGAGGAAGGACATCCCCTTTTCTATCTTGTAAGCGATACCAAACTAATTTTTGGATAAAGAAAATGGTAGGTTTTTGTGGTGATTTTATCAGGGCTAAATTATAATAACCAAGTTACTATTTATGATAATCAGTTTCTAGAAATATTATAGCATTAGAATTATATAGAATTGTCTGCTATTAAAATGGTGTAAGTCAATATTGGAATTCTTATACTGAGGGACTTAGAATATATACATATATACATACATTTGTATGTATGTATATATTCTTTTAAGATTAATATTTTTCAGTTGTACCAAAAAAATCAGCCAAAATTATAAAAATGTCCTAACTATCAAATTTTTCAAGCTAGTTAGGTTTTCTCTTGCTGTGATAAAACAGCATGACAAGGAAGGATTTATTTGGGCTTATGGTTCCAGAGGTAAAGGGTCTGTCATGGCAGGGAGGGGCAACCATGGCAGCTAAAGCAACATGCTGAATGTTCATGTCTTAAACCACAAGCAGGAAGCAGAGTGCATGGGGAATGGCAGGAGTCTTAAACCCTGTACGTTCGCTCACAGTGACACATTCCCCAACTACAAGGGCATACCTCCTAAGCCTTCCCAAATAGTGCCAGTAACCCAGGCCAAGTATGCTGACATCTGTGCCTATGGGGGACACTGTCACTCAGACCACTACAGTGCACCAGTCTTCTAATCTCAGGGCTTGAAGGTCTAGGCAAAGCAGATCAGGACTGAGACCAGCCCATGCCATGTAAAATTCACTGCCTTCAAAAGTAAATTGTTGAAAAGATAAAGAAAATGCATTTGTGAAAGCATAATTTATTTTATTTTATATTTATTTGTTTATTTGTGGCTGGAGGGACAACTGTGGATGCTGGGAATGAAAACATAATCTACTGTTTTCATAATTAAGGATTTCCTCGGTGCTACTGGAGTTTTGTTTTTTTTTTTGTTTGTTTGTTTGTCTTGAGAATTACTGTGTATTCTAGGATGGCCTTGAACCTGGGCCAAACCTACCTGCCTCAGAAGTATGGGTGTTGCCAAGGAAATTGGGGTTCCCTTTTAGGTTCTTAGTCTTATTTGTTAATTATTGAATTTCAATTCTTAAGGAAGCTCAAGAACAAATTTATTAAAGTTTGGGAGCAAAACTACAGGCCAGGCAACCTTTAAGTCTTGGAAGCAGCCAGGAGGAGGGAGATGGGAAAGAGAAAGGAAGTTAGGGTCTAATCAGTGCAGCACATTCAGCAATGGAGGTCAGCAAGTAGCTGCATGGCGGAAGCATGGGGACTTCAGGAAAGACTGAGAAAGCACAGAGTGGTAAAGAAAACATGCGGAGGCTGCTGGCCAGTACCTGAAAAAAGAGGTAGAGAAATGAGAAGGAAAACTTAAGCTTTTTGAGTCAAGACTCAGAAAAACTGACAGACTTTGCAGTGCTATTTAACAGAAGCCCTGTAAACTTGGGAAAGGGGCTTCTGGGAAGGAAAGGCACATTATCTCATTAAGGGGATAATTATTCCTCCCACCTCTGTACAGCTTCAGGTAAATCCGCAGATTGACAGGTCCAGATGGATTAGCTTTCAAAGGAGGTGGCAATGCTCTATAACATTCTAATCTTTCAGCAGATTGGAAAGTCATGTCTCCATGCAGGTCATGAGTAGAACTCAAATTCTATTCTTTTAACCAGGAAGGAGTAGCTTTTCCTTAGTGGGCTTCAGTAAGGCCTGTATATATCCAGTTTTTAAAGCTGCATTAAGAAAGTGCCACTGTGATGTTTAACTTACTGCAGGGAAACAGGAGATAGGGTCCAAAGCTGACCATGAGTAAAAGAAAGATACATCATCGGTAACTTCTTAGCTGCCAATGCTTGGAACACTGGGATTATTGGCATGAGCTTTTGCTTCTGGCTTTCTTTACATTCTCATAAGTAAGAATTCTATATAAGCGTGTTCCTTTAATAAAACATTCGTCAGCTCCAATATAAATGTTACATCACATTGTGACCTAGAGCTACTAATGTTTGAGTGGCATTCAATTTGCTTAGTCATTGGCTTTTAATTATCTGTAAACATGCACATACACATGATATGTAATTTTTATATATGATAAAATGCACTCTTTTAAAGAAAATACTTTGAAATTTGGTAAGTATCTCTAGGTATTTAGCCACTATATAACCACAAACAAAACACAATGTTTTCTCATGACCTCAGAGCAAGCCTCTCTCACCCGCCTTAGTCACTTCCTTAGTCATGGGTGGTCCTTTTCCATTACTGTGAATTGGTACTTCTCAACCTCAGCCCAGCCTTAACACCATTAGTATTTTAGAAAGTGGGATTTTGGAGGGAGCCAGAGTGTTATAATTTGTCATGTAGGGATTTTAGCAGCATCTCTGGACCTCTGCCCATTAAGTACCAGTGGCTCTCTCCTTCCATTTTCTCAGTTGTGACAACTGAGATGCCTATTGCCAAATGCCCCCTTGGAGCAAAACTGCACTCACCTGAGAACCATGGCTTACTCTAAGATCATTCTTCCAGTGCTAGCATTTCACCCAAATAGAACTATATAGGATATGGTCTCTGTACCTCTTTCTTTCTGCTCAATATAATGACTCAAGATTTATAAAGGCTGTTATGCAAATGCTATTTGCTTTCTTTTTACTGAATGGGAGGTCCATATTTAATAACATGCTACATTCTATTTAACTATTTCCTTTTTATGTTTCTCTGAATCTCTCATTGAATTTAACATTTATTTCTGAGAATCTGTTTTCATTAATTGATTCTTTTACTAGTTACACATCACATTGTTCTTTTTTCATATTTTTTGGATGTTGACCACATTTTTAATTTCATGATGATTGCAGCTTTGCTTTTAATTTTTAAAAATAATAGTGGATACTTTTTGGCAGGGAGTTACTTGTATATCATCTTAATTTTCTAAGGTGATCGTTTTTGTTTGGAGCTGGGCATGAAGGCACACACTTATAGCCCCAGTGCTTTGGAGTCTGAGGCAGGAACATGCTGAGTACATTGTCTGTGCACAGTGGAGTCATAAAAAGCTTTCCTTGTAAACTTAAATATCCTTATCCATTATTAGTTATGCATACAAATACAATTCTAGCTGTGGTAACTGTGGGATGATGGATGATATGTGTCAGCCTTTTAAGACTAATTAAAAATTAAGATCATGGACCTTCTACACCTCACCTAGACTGTTCTCTCTGTGTGTTGTATGTGTGCACATGTACAGGAATGCATTAGTTTGTCCTTACCTGTAGCTTCATCTTTCATGGTCAGTTACACAGTACCAACCAAAGTCTAAAAGTATTAAGTAAGAAATTCCAAAACTAAATAAATGATAATCTGTAAATTACATGTTGTTATAGGTAATCTGATGAGGTTCTCTGTTTCCTGTTCACTTTTTCCTGTCCTGCATGTGGAATATCCCATCTAGCTGTGTGCTGTGGTGCTATGTGTGCATGTGGTTTGCCTGGCATCCATTTTGTGGCCATTCTGATAATTGTTAATTGTGATATAATATTACCGATGTTCAATTAACTTACTCAATGGCTCCAGTATACAGAGTGGAGTGCTGTCATTTCCTTGTAAGAAGTCATCATTGCTTTATTTTGTTATTAGTGTTACTGTTAACCCTGTTCGTTCAGTATGGATGTTTGATTCTACCATGTTGTTTTTCTTACTAGACAGTGATATCGGAAAACTGTTATCCTGCTTCAAAATGTCTGATAAACAAACTGAGTGGATAGAAAACTGCCGAAGACAGTTCTGTAAAACAATGAAGTCCAAGCCGGATGCAGTCAGTGGAGGTGGTGAGTGTGCTGTTTTCTACTGGGATCTGCCTGCAGAAAATTATTTTAGCAGACACTGAGACTCCTGCAGATTTCTACCTGTGCGTGCAGAAAATATAATGCTAATTGGGAAAGTCCACTGCCTCCTGCTTTCTGTAGGGACCTGTGATTCTAAAAGAGCCAAAGGCCAAAGAATTCCTAAGCATTTTTATGGACTGGACTGACTGTACATGTAGCCAGCAGGTTTGAGGTTCCCGTCTTTCCTGAGGCTGCAGTTTATCTGATTTAAACAGTCTTCACTTTCATATATGGTGTTGCTGTATCTTTGTAGAGCTCTTACCAGTTTGCTAGTAATGTAAGTATCTTAAAACATCACCAGGCATCCACCAAAGAAACTGAATGATTCCTAAGAAAGCTTTGTCTTGAAGGAGTGCCTCCAGTTTAAACTTATCAGCAAGTTTAACCTCAGTTGTTTACATGTGCTGTAGTTTCCCGAAGCTGTAACTTTGATCTGATTCTGTTATAAGATAGATTTCCTAAAAGCTGTCATTTGGGAGTGATTTCATTTTATCACCCATACTTAGAGATTTTCATATTTGTTATAAAATTAAAATCAAGAATTTAAAAATTAACTTTACACCTTGCTGGAAAATGGTCTTTTTACAGATGAGTAAAATATTTATGTAGTAACAAAATCACAAATTATTCTTCACAGTATGAGTATAAATGAGCAGTTAAACCATGTTTAGTTTTCCTGAAGATTTACAAAGTATTGCTGCGCAGTGGTGGTGCATGTCTTTAGTCTCAGCACTCAGGAAATAGAAGCAGGTGCATCTCTGTGAGTTTGAGGCCTGGATGGTCTATAGTGTAAATTACAGGATAGGCTCCAAAGCTACAGAGGAATCCTGTCTCGAAAAATATAAATATAATCCTTATTAAAATACATACATATATATGATACTGTGTATGCTATATATATATGTATAATGTTTTAGTTAGGGTTTCTATTGCTGTGAAGAGACACCATGACCATGGCTAAATCTTATAAAAGCAAACATTTAATTGGGGCTTGCTTACAGGTTCAGGAGTTTAGTTCATTGGGATCATGGCAGGAAGCATGGTGACTTGCAGGCAGACGGGTCTGGAGAAGTAATTGAAAGTTCTACATTTGCATCTTCAGGCAGCAGGAAGAAAGGGCGAACCATTAGGCCTGGCTTAAACTTCTAAAACCTCAAAGCCCACTCCCAGTGACACACTTCCTCCAACAAGACCACACCTACTCCATCAAGGCCACACCTTTAATAATGCCACTCCCTATGAGCCTATGGCATGATTTTCACTCAAACCACACACACACACACACACACATACATACACACATTTATGAATATATATATGAATGATTTGGATGTATATATATGTATATAATTAGCTCTTGATTGTATGATAGAGATACTTAAAATGGATTTTCTCAGTGGGTTTTGCTCTTGCCAAAAATACATAGCAAATTAGGAGAGGAGTGGCTTGGAATGAATGGTTCAGTTTACACACTTCCTAAAATGCAGTTTACATACTTCCTAAAATGCAGTTTACATACTTCCTAAAATACAGTTTACATACCTTCCAAAATGCAGTTTTAAGTGTCTCTGTTTCACAGAGAAACAAGAGAAATGTCACCTGTCTAGCCATCACCTTTTTGAAATGGGATGTATAAACTCAAAAGATAAGAGTTCTTTTGGCAGCTAGGGCATTGTCCATATCTTGTTCCTCAGTTATTCATTGTTGATTCTGTGTCCACCTCCTGTGAGCTACTTCCAGTTACAGATCCATTCTTCTCTGCCTGATGCTTAGTTGCTTACACAAGACTCATTTATACCCCACAGTGACTCTACTATATAGTCTATATCTTATCAGTGGTGATAAAATTAATAGTTTTAGGTAACAGCCTAGTTTGCACTAGAAGAGCCAAGAGAAGAGTCCAGGTAACCCTATGTCAAAATCCTTGTGTGGCTTTACTGTGCCACCATTTTAGAGCTACCATTTTTTCTATCAGGGACAGCACTTTTCAGCTAGATAGAGACAAGAAAAACACTGGCTTAAGACTAAATTGTGTCACCTCAGTATCTCGTAATGCATTTGTTTGCCACAACCCGCTTGGCTTGAGTCCTGACCCTGGAATTTGGTAGTGAGGGAGTGAAAACCTAATATATAGTTCTGCTATATCAACAACAAGGAACGTCATTGTGTTTATTAGCACGCTACGTGGGGAAAGGTTAGCTAATCTTGGTAGGAAGTCTCTGCAGGCGAGCCCTGTCAGGGTAGATACACCCAGGAAGAGAAAGCTGCAGTTGCCACTCTCTTCATAGACTGCTCACTTGTATGTCAACACTCACACTGGGACCTCTAAAATTCTTACCACCCATATGGATAATGGCTTTGCTAATTTCCCATGGGTGAGAGGCCTTGGAATCCTCAACATGCCTGTGCTGGTGTCAACAATACATGTTCCCTCAGGACTTCCTCACTTGGGTTTTCCTCCACTCCCTACATACACTATCTGTATCTGAGGTGAGCCAGTTTTGAAGGTAAACTCTTTACAAAAACACTTGATATACTTTGTACACACACAAACACACACACACACACACACCCTACACACACAATCACCCTACACACATACATAGTCTACCCCTGCAGTCTTGGATAGCTTGGATTCTAAATGTGAGTGACCTACAGTTAGGTAATTTAAAACTTTGTAAATTACCCTTTGTATGTTAACCTATTCTGAATTTTTCTTTAAGACATTTTTGTAATGCTTCATAATATACAATAGTCTACCCATTTTTAATGTGTTTATAATTATAAGAGAATGAGTTAGTTTTAAATTTCTGTTTGAATAAAAAGGTCCAGATGAAAGAAGGGAAGAGAAAAGGCGACTCAGCAGCATGAGCACCTGCTCACTGACTCTACTCTCCCCACAGTGGGCAAGTGCTGCAGTTTTTTGTACTGGCGAAGGAATGGAGAGGAATCTATTAATAAGTAGTATTTGGAATTTAATTAAACTTGATTATCTTCCCAGCGATTAGATGAGAAAACTTCTCCGTGTTTTGAATGTGGGCTCCTTGTCTTTGTCTGTGTCCTTCTGGACATTAAACTTCTGAGAGGATGGAGGAAGCTATGGGGATGGACAGCTGCGTGTTTCTGCCCTCCCAGCCCCTAGGTGCAATGATGGTTCACATGGCCCAGGATCTCCCCTGACCCCACAGAAATGTCAGTGTTTAAGAAAATAGAGCTCAGATTCTACCCCTCCCCAGCCTTACTCTTGGTTTGAATCTTTCCACCCACAAAGCAACACCGTTCTGGAACATTTTTTGTTTGTTTGACTGTCTTAAGGTCGCAGTAACTCCACTTGGCTTCCCTCCATTTGATTAACTTTCCAGTGACACAAGGAAACACAGGAGTGCTGTATTTCACTGGTTGAATCTCAGATGTGACTTTTGCTACTAGACTTTTTATTCAATAGGATACAAACCATTCCAGAAATCTCTTGGTGTTTTTTGTTTTTGTTTTTTTCCTAGATCATTGTCAGGAGAGTCTCAGTACATTACCTGACTCGGTGTTCCTTTGGCTTTGCTACCCAATGTTGTAGTGTCTGTGCATTGTGAGCAATCCAGTTCCAGGTCAACCCCAGATGCAGTATTGATTCTGAAACTGAATCGACCCCAGATGTGGTACTCCTAACTTCATGCATCTGATATTCTAGAGTCAGCTCTATTAAAGCATCATTTTCCTCATTATTTTCTAATCAATATCTCCCATTAATCTTTTGTTAGTGATTTAATTGTTATACCATTTAATATCTGCCCTACATGTATTTTTTCTATTTTTCGTTGATATTGATTGATGACTTAGCTCATAACTAAATTCTTGTTTGTGCTTACTACAGTTTGAGTTGGTCACTGCAACATACATACAATGTATTTCATAGTCAATATTGGAAACTTTGCTTGTATATGGTAAACACCACCCATATATATTAATATTATATATTTATGTATAAATATATACACACATAATATATTGAAATCTCAAATTTCTGAATTTTCATGACTTACAGCCTAAGAACTTATACAAGATACTATCTTTATAACTAAAGTACTTTTTATTCAGCAACTGGATAGCTATTATTTAATACATGATTTTTTTTGATAGGATATTGCTATGTAATGTAGACTAACCCCAGTCTCTAAAAAATCTGGTATCTGAGCATCTAAAGCTCTAGGATTGCAGGTATACTGACTTTTAAATAAGTTTAAATTATTTTAAATAAGTAAAATAAGGGCACAAAATTCTTTTATAATTTATTTATTCAGTGATTTAAATATTATATTGCATTCCTGTGTGTATATATGTATGTATATGTATGTGTGTATTTGTGCATGATCGGGTAGGAGGAGTAGGATATGTGACTGACATAACATACTGTGGAAGCCAGGAGAACTTGTGGGAGCTAGTTGTCTCCTTCTATCATATGGGTCCCGAGAACTGAATTCTGGTCGTTAGACATGACCTGAAAGTGCCTTTTCTGAAGAGATTTCTGGACTTCAAGAGTAATATCTTAGTTCTAGAGCACTTGCTTAGCATGGAGAATGCCCTGTGCTTACTTCGTAGCCTTACCCTAAAAACAATTTCCAAGAAAGTCGCAATAAAAGAAGAACATATGGTAGACTGATTTATGTGACAGACATGGCTTTAGTCTTTAAAGGATCTACATAGTAAAACTGTGAAAAGAGGTTCAAACGTGACTCTGACTTTTGGAAACTGGGTCAGATGTTTTTGTTCTATTCAGCCCTGGGCATCCCACATACAGAATTCAATAAACAAACAAATGAAAAACTCTAGAAAACAGAAGGCAAGCTGTCTGCTTAGGATCCATGGAAGTAAATTTTCTGTGTTTTCTTTCTATTCATATATCTTAGCCTGATTGATTGAGAATGACAATAGATGCAGGAAAATAGAATGGAGCAATAAAACCCTGCTTTCTCTGGCTACAGAACCAAAAAAAAAAAAAAAAAAAAAAAGACAGCTTCCTAAAAGCAGAAGACTTTTAGAAAGTTAACTTCTTGTCCCATGGAAACAGTATGGGAAATGGTTCTGATCCAGGCTCAATATTTATGTCCTGAAAGATTGTCTGGGACAACAAAAGTACAGAAGAAATTTGTAGGTGGAGACTTCTTGTTTGTTACTGGATATCCAAAAACAAATAAGCACACAGCAACTATGTTAATTACAACACTGCTTGGCCAATAGCTTGAGCATATTCCTGGCTAACTCTTATATCTTAACCCATTTCTTTTAATCTATGTGTCATCATGAGGCTGTGGCCTACTGGTTAAATTCCAGCCTTCTGGCATCTTTCTCCTTCAGCAGCTACATGGCATCTCTCTGACCCCACCTGTTCTCTCAATATATCTCTTCCAGTCTGGCTGTATTTTGCCCTCGTATAAGCCAAAGCAGCTTCTTTATTAACCAATGGTAGTCAAACATATTCACAGCCTACAGAGGGGAATCCCATATCAGAAATGGTTAAATCTGAGATCATGAAGTGAAAAGACCTACCACATGATTGTAAAATTAAAGCAAACTGTGTTTTGCATTCTACCCAGGACTGGCCTGCTGGCTGTCTCACCCTAAATTGAGATTTGAGAGAGCAGCCTCTCTGCTGGCCTCTTGAAGTCCCTTATTTAGGAGAAGAGATAAGGTATTCACAGGGGTGAGAGTTGGCTGCTGTACACTGTTAGAAAGGTACAGTGAAAGTGAAGGAACCAGGGTAAGGGTAACATCCTGTTTAGATCTCAGAGAAACGGTGATTGGGTTGTGAAGAGAGCTGTTCTTATAAGACCTGAGGAGACTCTAAGTGGAGAAACACATGGAACCCCACGTCAAACATAATGATGTCAGAGTTTCAAAAGCAAGCCAAGAAAGTCTTAGAAGCCAAGAGAGTCAGTGCCTTTCCAGCTTGGGGTAAGCAATGCAGAGGACAGTTGACCTCTCAGGACAGATGGAGGTCAGCTGGAAGTGGAACCTTAATCAGCACACTGAAATTGCCCTCAAAAATGACGAGAGGTCAGGATGATCTCATCTAAAGCAAGGCCGCCCCACAGCATGGCTAAAAGACATTCTCTCCCTTCTGGTCTCCGTACTTCTCATGAGTCTGTGATTATAGGAAATAGGAAAAACTTTTAAATGAAAGGATGAAGAAGTACAACTTGAAAATACTGAGAATCACAGGATGGCTGTGCATACAATAATTTGTATTAAAAACTAGATAGGGTTGTATAGTCTAAGTTCTTACAAAATTAGAATTCTAATTTTGGCGAGTGGAGATTTGAGGGAAAAGAATAGATTCTTGAACATGCAAGGGTCTGAGGAACAAAATATCTGGTCTCTACCTGCAGGTTAATAGGGAGAAAACTGAACTGATAGTGTAGCTCACATATGCTATGATGAGATCGCAGTCATGCAATCATTTCTAAGTGTGTCTGAATAGTGAATCCAGCAGACGCTTAGATGTTGGCACGCACTGTGTTGTTCTTGTTTCAGAACCAGTTGCTGTGGTGATGGTGACTTAGTTTTGGGTAACTTTAAAACCATAAATTTCTTTCTCACAGTTTTGAAAGCTGGGAAGACAGAGGTCGGGGTTCAGGCAGATCCAGTGATAGGCTCCTTGTCTGCTTCGGAGACCTGCCTCCTCTCCTGATGGAAGTGGGCCATGCTGCTCCTTAGCCACTTTGTAAAGGTGCTGGTCTCATCATAAGGGCAGGGCTCTCCTGGCTTGTGCACTTCCCAGATATTTCATGTCTTTGAAAATATATTTTATCTAATATTTGAACAATATGTTCAAATCCACCTCCCATTCCTCTCCCCCCACTACCCTTTCCTCCCAATTTCTTATGCTGGCCTCCTCTCCCTTACCTCCCCCGTTCCTCTGATTCCCCTTCTCCTGAAGAAAACTGAATGTCCCTTCCCCAGCTGTGACCAGTTGTCCATAGCAGCCTTAGACTTGGTGGGGTGTAGCAGGCTTTCTTATTGGACACTGGATCGCCAGCCTACAAATAACACGGAGACTTATTAATTGTGAAAGCATATCCTTTAGCTTAGGCTTGTTTCCAACTAGCTCTTATAATTTAAGTCATCCCATTTTTATTGCGTCTACATTCTGCCATGTGTCTCGGTTACCTCCCCTTATTAGGCACATCCATTTGTTCTGAGCCTGCTAACAAAACTGCATACCCAGATCCTTTCTCATCTTCCTCTCCCTCCCCCTTGAAGTTCTGCCTGTCCTCTCCTGCCTACCTATCGGCCATTCAGCTCTTTAGTAAACCAATTAGAATGTTCCTTTGCAAAGACACATCTCCACAGTGTACAAAAAGATTATCCCACAACAGTGGGGATTAATTATCTTATAATATGTGAATTTGGTGCAGTATTAACATATGGTAGGATCAGGGTTGGGGTGTGGCATGGTCAAGAGATAAGTGAAGCCAGAACCTAAGTACTCTTCAGTCTCTGCCTTCAGTTTTCATCTAAGAAAACTCCTGTGCTCTTTTAAGATTGTATAAATATAATAGTAGAGTCTTTTAACTACGTTCTGACCCCAGAGATCAGGAATAATTAAAGGTAGAAAGGCCAAAATTGAAAATTCTTTATAGAAAGTTCAGATCTGTCATTTAAGATTAATATACACTTTAAACAAAACAGTATTCTGTAGCTGGCTTTCAGAGCAATATTCTCTAGTTAACTTGTTTAAAATTGCTTCTTGCGCCCCCAGTTTTAGCATCTTTCACCAATAAGCTAGGATGTTGGTGACCTTTGATACTTTTTTGGTTTGGGGAGATTTTGCTAACATTTTGAGAATATTATTTCTAAAAATAAATGGAAAAACCAAAATAAGATTTTACAAGTTGCTCCCTGGTAGCTGGAGAGTTAGAAAGCAGAATCTCCTGTCTCACTTTGTTTCCACTGTAGCTAGAGATGCAGGTTTGTGCTTTTCTCTCCTCTCCTTTGAACCGGCCTAAACCTGCTCAACCTCATGTGTCAGTGGCAGATCTAATATCTCCCACACAGGTAAATACTGTGCTTTCTGCTGTGAGCTTCAAAGCAACATGAGGATTGATGTATGAGCCTGTGTGCAAATACAGCAGCAAATTCCCTGGTGTTTGAAGAAAACATGCGTGGTTTGAATAGAGAATTCACACCAGTAATTGCTTAGCAATATGATTTGATTTTTTTCATTATTTCAGGCATTGTACTTAAACACATAGCACACACCAAATATAGTTGAGCTCAATGAAGATAATTACATTATAATTGAAGGTTTAAATGGACATTTCCATTTAATATGCATTCGTAAAAGAAATAGATTTGAAACAGTTTCAGAAATATGGTAGATTCATGCCTGTGTCTGTAATCATAGAACCAGCCCAAGCAATTGCAAACTCAAATCTGTACACAGGAATATTTCTTAAGCCATGGCTATTGGGTTTTCATGTTTTTAAATACTTGTTTCATTTTGGAATCTTATAATGAATAGATTTCAATGAATCAAAACATTTCCTCTTCATCTCTGGCCATCAAAATGTTCTATTATATAGCTTGCTCTCTACAGTTACTGACAACCACACCGTTCCTTTTTTGGGATTTGGTTTTTACATGTGGAGCACTAATTCTTCTTTGAAGAATTATATGTTTGAAATATACTTGAATGTAAAGTAGGATCCATGTTCTTAATAAAGGTTATGGTTAGTAGTCTGTGTGTGAGAAGGGCAAACTCTTCAAGTGTGACTCAAGATTACGGGAGCATCTGTTTATAGGATATATGCAAATGCTGTGATATTATCACATCAGCCAAGAAAGGAATCAGTTTGTCACTTCGAAGTCAGAGAGTGCATGCTTTGTTTGATCCGGTCCTCAAACCGATACCATCAGCTGCAAAGTATAAACGGCATCATAGGACAGATGTGAAAGTGGCATGAGCTGTGCAGTAATCCTGGCTTAGAGTTTACTGTTTTTCTTATGATAACCTAATGAGTGCGTTAAAAACATTTAACAGATTCTGAAGTAATCATTAGGTAATCTTAAGCATGATGGATAATTTGTTTATAGTTATATACTGAATAAGTCCACAGAGAAGTTATTAAAATTTAACTGAAATCAGAAACATGAATATTAATAGAAGTCTGCCTTTTCGATTGAACTCCTCAGAACTGTGGAGTTCAGGTGACTTTTTTTTTTAAATTCTTCTCTTACCACAGTGTCTCCTCCCTCCACTCCTCCTCAGGAGAATGTCATCGCTAGTCTATGACCTCAGGATGCACTGTCATGCATTGTTCCTTCTTGACCTTTAAAATTCTAATTACTCTCATGTTTGTTACAGCTTTAGGAGAACTACTTGAAAATTTTGTTCTTCATCTCACCGAAAACCCTTCTGAATGCTACTTCCCTTCAGTGGAGTATACAGGTATCTTTTTAAATATTGTGATGTTTGCAAGATGCTCAGCTTGTAAGTAGGTGCTGTTTTATAGTGACATGCATGTTGAGTGCTGACATGCGCAAGCTTTCCCATCTGAAAGTCCTCTCACTTCACAACCTGGGATGCTGTGTCCTTCATCTGCTTCTGGTGCAGATGAAGTGCAAACTTTTTTCTTGGTAGCATTGCCTGCTCTTCTGTTTCTATCATATGCCCCTCCCTGATCTCATCAGCTCATAACTATCTTACTGTGTTTGTCTGCTGTAAGACTGTAAGAAAGTTATAGCAAAAGTTTATTTTGACCCATTATTCTGTCCCAACATCAAAGAAATGTAACTGGTGATGCCTTCTTGCTTTTTGGTCTCCCTGTGATATCATTTGGTCAGCATCAATCAGTGTGTGTGTGTTCTTTCTCTCTCATCTAATCCTAATAGCCTTCAGAAGACCTCACCTTGAAAATGGCGAGTCACATTAAGCTTTTGCTTCTTTTTATAAAATAATTATTATTTTCATTTCATGTGTATATGTTTTGCCTGTTTGTATGTATGTGGTGTGTGTCTATGTTTTCTGTCTGTCTGTCTGTCTGGTACCCAGAGACCAGAAAGAGGCACTAGGTCCCTTGGAAATGGAATTAAGAATGTGTGTAAGCTACCATGTGAGCGCTGGTAATGAATCCAGGTCTTCTGTAAGAACAAAAAAACTTTGAATCACTGAACCATCTCTCCAGTCCCTCAGTTTCCATTTAGAAAATAATACTCTTTTCTACAGTATATTTTGATCATATTCACACATGACTACTCCCAGATATACATAGCTCACCATTCTTAATACATTGAGTCCAATTTGTGTTTCTTAAATACTCTGAGAATTGACCTACAAGGGCTTACACCGTTAAAGGAAGTTGACCCTTTCTACCCTTTGCTATCAGATGGCAATTGCTTCTTAGCTAAGGGTAGGACTTTATGCCGTTGCCCTCTCTCTGTGATGGGAGTTTGTCTGCCCTGAGCATGTACCTGTCTCATGAATGCTGTCACAGTCTCTGAATGCACATGGGTAATTTCCCTGTTTTTTTTTTTTTTTTTCTGGAAAACACTATTTTCTTGTAGCTATCACTTACAAACTTTCTGCCTCCTCTTAAGTTTCTGATTCTGAAAACTCTCATTAGGGACTAATCTTCACGTTTCATTTCAGATGAGATTAAACAGTAGCATTTACCTACCTCATATAAATTAATGATTTTACAATTTCCATCTTCTAGTCAGAGGTTTTGGCTTTGTCAGCTTCATTGCCACACTTCTAGTTGCTAATTAAGAGTTGTAGTTGGATGCTCGCTACCATGACATCCTTAATCTCAGCATGTCAGCAATAACTGCTTTGTTTTTGACTATGCTGTCTTTGTATGTGTCTTGTCTTGGTAGGAGGTGCATCCAGGTGGGAAACTGAAGTCAGCGTTGATATTTGCCTTCCAGTACTACTCCTGTGTTCTTACTATACCTCTGCTGCATCTCAGATTTATTCCATTCTGTTCCTCATTATTCTTCTTTATGTTAATTAAGGCCAGCATTACCTCTTGCCTAGGGTATCAAAGACCCTTTGTGTGCTTTTCAATTTTCAGCTCGTTGTTTAACACATACATTATTGTTGTCTCTGGGGTTGTGTTTTGTTTGAGACAGATCTTCACAGTGCAACTAGCTGGCCTTGTACTTGCTGTCCTTCTGTTTCAGCTTCCCTAGGATAGTCATAAGACATTTATGCCGGCACACCCATAAAATGATATTCTGTGCAGATAGTAAGGGTGATCCTTGGCATGCAAATCTGTATCTATTCGTTCCTCTACTTCTTCCCCTGACTACTGAGTCTAAACTTCTTATGTTACCCATACTCTTAATTGTTTTGCTTCTTTTATTTTTCCTGATATCATCTCTTTCTCTCCATGACTTGAGTTTATTTATTTATTTTATTGAATACCACTGTTAACGCCACTGCCAACTTTCTCCTGTTCCAGATAACTGCATATTCATTTTTTACCAAGCACATATTATAGCTGTGTATTAACACTTTTCTAGTTATTTGTTATGAATATTTGTGTGCTTTGCATTTTATAAGCTTACTATGGCTTTCCTGTTAGAAAAGACTGAAGGAGGAAAGGGGATACAGCAGAGGGGTCCAGACAAAAAGTTACGACAACTCATATGTGGGCCCCAATAGTGAAGGTAGGAAAAAGCATTTGGATGCTGAGTACATTGTGAGTATATGGCTGTCCAGACCAAATAATAGGTTGACTATAAGATGTGAGAGAAAGGAGGACTCTGGGCAATGTTCTGACCTGCTGAGAGGATGCACTGACTATACAGCAAAATGAAGAAGTTTCTCTCTTATATATGATGTTGTATAAGTATATTAGGGTTTCTACTGGTATGATGAAATACCATGACAAAAAGCACCTTGGTGGGAAGAGTTTGTTTGGCTTGTATATCCTGAATCACATTCTGTTGATGTAAACAGAGACAGGAACCAAACCAAGAAGCCTAGAGACAGGAACTGATGTAGAGGCCATGGAGGAGTACTGCTTACTACTGACTTGCACCCCATAGCTTGCTCAGCTTGTTTTCTTGTAACACCTAGGACCAACAGTCCATGGGTGGCCTCACCCACAATGGGGTGAGCCCGGCCCTCCCAAATCATTAAGAAAATGCCACACAGGCTTGCCTACAGCCCAATCTCACAGAAACATTTCTTAGTTGAGGTTTCCTCCCTCAGATGACTGTAGCTTGTGTGTCAAGTTGACATAAAACTAGCCCAAACAGTAAGTGTCTCTGTTCTTATGAATTTAATTTCATAACGAGTCCAAATAGAGTGATATTTATAAACACACAAATGATTCTGTAGTAATTGTTTACATTTAATGACAAACTGAGAGAAAGGTAAAAGAAGATATAAGACAATGAAAAGGGAAAGGAAAGGGATTTGAAAAGATGAAGTCAGGCAGAGGGAACAGATAGCCCCTGAGCTTCTGTTCGGCTTAGATGTATTCTGAGGGTCTTCGTACATCGTGTTGTATGACCCTCGAAAAACCCTCTGAAGCAGGAAAACTCTTAATGTTTAAAGCAAGGAAACAGAGACATAAAGGAGAGAAATCATAAATTGGGAAGATTTTTGAGGACATGAATTTGGAAGGAAATTGTAATTTTCTGAAGAAGTCTTAAACCTTCCCTGAGAACATAGCAGGGTTTATTAGTGACACCTGAAGCAGGAGTGGAAGATTCTGAACGCGTGGGCTGCTCTGACTGGAGACCTTCAGGCTGAAGGGTAGTCACCTCCGCTTTCAGCAGCTCTCTGTGGTACGTTGTTCTGCTGGATCATATGTTCCACAAACAGTGTGAAAATAAGATGATGTGTTTTTCTTATCAAAACACTTATCAAGGTTGATTACGTAATGTTCACGTATTTCCTATCTGTCGCATTTCTGAACTGTGCTGAGTGAAATTTCAGATGTTGGAGTCACTGCACTTTGTCGTCAGATACACCCTGAAAGGTAGCCATGAGAGCTTTCTAGGAAAGCCAGAAATAAAGTGGCTTCCTGTTGACTGATTGTTGGATACTTATTATTGTGGTACAGTGAGTGAGTGCTGGCTTCTTTCAGAGCTGGTAAGTGTCCTCGTCCCCATGTGTCTTCTAGATGGTAGAACAATGGCTGCTATTGTAAAATCTACCTTTAATTACTGCAAGTTGGAAAGAGCCACATTTTAATATAAACGATGCTTCAAAACAAATTCTGGACATATTCACTGCTTTTCTGTGTTTCGTAAAGTGAGAAATCGATTGTCTTTTTAAAAAATGACAGCTTTCTAAGCCCCGAGGTAGCTGAAATGAGAACAACATAACTATCCATCTGTTGTTAGTTCCCTCAGGATCTCAGCTCACTATAAAATCTGAAAATCTGGAAAAATCAAATTAGTTTCATTGTTTATCCTCTCAAAGAAAGACGAACGGACAAACAGATAAACATTCAGCACACTTACCGTAGGTGGTACACCCCTGTAGGTATCTTCGCAAACCTTACAGATGTTCATTTCTTATCAGCTCCAGTCTCTCTCACACACAAAGTATTTTGGTATTGTAATTGCTTCTTTGCAGTGTTATATTGAATAAGCCTCAAAAAGGCATAGATTCATAAAAAATCGCTTCTGCTGGTACTAATTTACTTATAGACTAGAAAGATACCATCATTTCACTTTTGGCTATTAAAATGTAATTTTAGAAATCAATTGTATTTTATTTTATGGATATGTGTTATGTATATGAATCACATGCATATCTGGTGCTCACAGAGGCCAGAACTGGGCATGCGATAGTTGGGAGCTGTTATTTGAGTATAGAGAATCTAATGTAGGCCCTCTAGAAAAGCAGCCAAAGCTCTTAACCTCTGAGTCATCTCCCCAACCCCTAAAATGTAACTTTTTTAAAAGAATTGGGTGTTTTTTTTGTTTTTATTATTACATTTTTCTGTGTGTTGGTGTTTTGCCTATGTGATTATATGTATGCATACATGTACACCATGTGTGTGCAGCGCCCCCCAGAGGGCCAGGAGGAAACGTTGGCTCCCTTGGTACTGGAGATAATTGTGAGCAACATATGGGTGCTGGAAATTGAGTCCAGGTCATCTAGAACAGCAGTGGTGCTTTTAATTTCTGAGTCATCGCTCCTGCACATAAAATATGACTTTTAATTTGATATAGGCATATACATGTCTTTTATATTTTGATTGAATTTTGGGCCAACACATTCTTTGCTTGCCTAATATTTGTGAATGCTCGCTACTTTCAAGAGGGTGTATCATATGAAGCTGAGTTCGAAGAAAGCTCTGTATCACACACCTAAAACAAGTGGTAGCACACAGTGAGGTGGGAACTGACGGAAACTCACATTTTCAGGTATAGCTCCTTTGTCTCAGATGCAGTGCTGGCACCTTTAAAACTAGCACTTGAAATGTGCCGTTGTCACTGAGAAGCTGGAAGAGTGACACGGGGATAGCTGGATTGGCCATCGGTGCTGACTGCTGTCCTGGAAGATGAACGGAGGAAACAGGTGGAGGACTAGGAGTACCTGGCTGTCTGTGAGGCAGCAGAGCTGAAAGAGAAGGGTAATTGTACCACCAAGATGTGGAAACAGTAACACCCTTTCCCTCCAAAGCTTGGACTAAAGGTGCTTGCGGTTGCTCAGTCACAAGGCACTGAATTTATAGGGCTGAGAAGTAAGCACAACTGCAATTTGAAAAATAAGCAAAAGCACCTGCAGGCTCACTGAGAGAGAAGGGGAGAGCAGAGGGCGTGTTGTGCACTGCACTCTTGGGGTGGCGAGTTCTGGGATGTTAGGATATACACAGCAGGGTTTCTGTAAGCAGCCGTGCAGTAAATGTTCCTCCAACCATAGGTTTGTCCTCCAGTGCAGAAAGTCTTCACTCTTCTCTAAAGTTATTTATTTGCACACTGTCAGTCAAGTATGAGACAGAAAAGACTTACTTTCTTAAAAGAAATTCCAGCTATATCTGCTTGCTTCATAAGCCCAAAATAGAAGAGAATGCACCCCGGGAATGAGAGACTGCAGTCCATATTAAGTTATTTTCGTCGTCATTCTACTTTCAGAGTATCTTTACAGCTAAAATGGTTGATTATTTTAAATATTTCTATATGAAACTAAGACATTAGTTTGACACACTGTTAACTAAAAGGCCTTGAGCATGATGCTGTTGCACAATCCCTCTTCTATGTCTTAGACTTTGCAACACAAATGTATGCCCACGTGATCCAGAAGAGGGCATCAGATTTCTGAGAGCTGAAGGTACAGGCTGTTGTGAGCCGCCAAGCATGGGTATTGGGACTAGGGCTCTTTGGCTGAATCTGACATCTGGAGCTGAGCTTTCTGTTGACACTCACTGAGGTTTATTCTGGGGGTGTTCCTTACTCGGTGTCAGATGCCTGTTATGTCTTCTGTATTCGCTTGTGCATATCAGTAAATGTTATTCTTCAGAATCCCATGAAGACTTTCATTTCACTGTATTTTCTTGTTGAGGAAGTTGCTTATAGCCCAGAGTGGTCTTGACTGGAATTTTTCTGCCTCAGTCTCCTACTTACTGGAATTGCAGAAATGCATCATCCCACACCTGATTCAAGATACCTATTTTTTTAATCATACATTTTCTTATTGATTTTGCCATTTCTTTCTTAAAATTTTGTTTCTAAAGATTTTGATTCTTGTTCAATAAGTGGCATTTAATCCAGGATTGTACATGAAAGTCTCCTTTATAGGAACTTTTATAGGCCAATATTCATGTTCTTTTTACAAAGGTGTCCAATATGTGTCAAATACAAGTCAATAACTGAAGCTTCTTCTTTAATGCGTGTTCTGAAACCATTTCTTTTTTGGGGGAGGGGCTTCTTCATCCCTGTATTGAAGACTTTTTTAAAGGAAAAAAATAAATGTAGAAAAAACATTTTGGTAGGATTTTATTCATATCAAAGTTTTTTAAAAAATCTTTTCACAATAATACTTTAAAAATAATCAAGGAGTTGTTGTTCATTTTGATATACTCCGCACCCACTTAAAACTCATTTAAAATGCCTTTTGAGGTTAATTGTAACCTTCATTAAAGTAAAAATTGTATAGTAAATATTACTGTCTACTTGTTCCCATATCTCAGTTTTACATGTGTAGAATGTGGATCTCAACTTTAAGCCCTAGAAATAACTGTGTAGAAGTCTAACAATAAAACAACCAAATATTCCCCCTTTGTAATTGAATCCACTTCTCTGCAGTAGAGCTTGTGACTCTTTACTGTTAGAGAGCTTCTCAGAGAGCGTTGATGCACAACCATAACTGGGTGCTGTTATCTTTGGACATGGCAGGTTTTGTTGCTTGTTTTTTTTTTTTTTTTTTTTTTTTGGTTTTTCGAGACAGGGTTTCTCTGTGGCTTTAGAGCCTGTCCTGGAACTAGCTCTGTAGACCAGGCTGGTCTCGAACTCACAGAGATCCGCCTGCCTCTGCCTCCCGAGTGCTGGGATTAAAGGCGTGTGCCACCATCGCCCGGCTTTGTTGCTTGTTTTTTTTAAAGATTTATTTATTTATTATGTATACAACATTCTGCCTCGATATATGACCGCACGCCAGAGGAGGGCGCCAGATCTCAGTACAGATGGTTGTGAGCCACCATGTGGTTGCTGGGAATTGAACTCAGGACCTCTGGAAGAGCAGCCAATGCTCTTAACCTCTGAGCCATCTCTCCAGCCCCTTGTTGCTTGTTTTTTTTTTAAAAATGAATATACAGTTATAAACATCTAGGACAGAAATAGACCTCAGAAGTAAATTATTCAGCCAGAGAAAAGTCAAGGACTTCTCTCTTACAAACAAGCCCCTTTTAGCTGAAACACCTTAACTGCATAAGGAGGGAATGACAGAACGTGATCCTCATGTAGCATTTGGTGGCTTAGTCACTTGAGGCAACATCTGTCACCTTGTTCCTTAACTGCATCCTCCTCTCCTGATATGATATTCCTGTGTGTATGCATTGAATATGTTTAATTGCCATTGGTTAATAAAGAAGCTGTTTCAGCCACTGGCTTAACAGAATAGAGCTAGGCAGGAAAACTAAACTGAATGCTGGGAGAAAGCAGGCAGATGTTGACTGAGGTGTCTATCCTTCCTGGTCCTGCAGTCATTCAGTCCTAAAGAAACACACAGAGGTCTACATTAATTATAAACTGATTGACCCATTAGCTCAGGCTTTGTATTAACTCTTATAACTTATAGTAGCCCATAATTCTTATTTGTGTTAGCCTTGTGGCTTGGTACCTTTTTCGGCGAGGCAGTCACATATTGCTTGTTCTGTGTCTGGCTTCCTCCCTGTGTCTGGGTGACAAGTGCAGACTGACTCTTTCTCTTCCCAGAATTCTCTTTTTCTCCTTGCCCCGCCTCTGTTTCCTGCCTGGTCACCTTGCTTCTACTTCCTGCCTGGCTACTGTCATTTTATTAAAATTCAATTGATAGGGTACAGACCATTGTCCCACAGCACTTTACACACCCCCCCCCATTTTTTTAAAACAAGAACTGTGAATGGAATCTCCTTTGTTTAGCTTTTCTACTGACCATTATCCATAACTACTTGTAGCCAGCATTCTAAACAAAGGCAAACATCCATAGGTGGAGTTGGAGAAAAGCCATGTAGCCCCACTGGAGACAAATGGAACTTTACCCCTTAAAGCCACAGCCATTGGCAATACAGAGATTAATGGAGATGTGTTAGTTTAGAATATAAGAGCTAGCTAAAAATATGCTTAAGCTATTAGCCAAACAGTATTGCAAATAATATCATTTCTATGTGATTGTTTCATGTCTGGGCAGCCGGGACCAAAAAAGCAGCCTCTGCCAACACTCTCCATTCATATGGAGGCCTTGGTGGGATCCACCATGACCCATAGAATACAAGCTTAGGGAGTCCACTGCAAACTTCCTCCTGTTAAGATAGCTGTCCAAAGCAGTAGAGGTAGTGAATACCTGTAATCCCAGCACTCAGGAGGCTGTGAAGCAGGAGTTTTTGTGGGGCCTCAGTGTCAGCCCAGTCTACACAATGGGATCCTGCTTCAAACTAGTGTAAAAACATTGTATTTTCCAGAGGGAAAGCGTTAGCATTATTTCAAGTGTCAGTGAAGGAGTTTTATTTCTCATGCTGGGTAAAGCAGTTCTATGTATACTAGAATTTCAAGGCTTGTGAGGGTTGTGTAACTTAGAGCTATTATGGAAATCGTATTATTGTCACTGTATCACATGATCATTGGCAAGCAATCTGTTCATGATTAGCACATATATTCACAATTTAATTTTATATTTTAAATCTCACATACTCAGTTTTATTTTCACAAGACAAAGACAACTTAAATCTTTTCCAAATCAGACATTGTTACCCACAGCACAGCACTAAAACTTTACATTATTTAAATATAGAAAGCTAAAACATAGCGCATCATAAAAATAAACCTTAGGTGCACAAATCATAAGAATGTTCCTAGTTTCTACATGGGCCTAACCTGATTACACTGTAGTAAGTATACATATGAATGTACTTATGGCTAAATTAGAAAAAAAACATATTATCAACTGAAAATTGGAAATTATAGTTAATATATAAATAATGTTAGTTTTAAAAGTTGACCCTAAAACTATTGAAGTGAAATGTGTGTGTATACAATATGTATGGGTGTGTATATACACAAATATGTGTGTTTATATGTGTGTGTGTCTGTACATGCATGCATGCATATGCATGTGTTTCCTTATGTGTGTTTGGTACCAAGTAATGGAAATGGACATCAAGCTTTTACCTCTGCCAGAAAAGGATCAGAAATGAGCTCACATATAGAGCAGTGCTGAGCCTAGCACTGCCTCCTTACCTCCCTTTCTGATACATGTGTTTCCTGCTACCAGAGACCTAATGGTTCCTTACAGCGACATGGCATACAGGAGCTGTAAATCTCTAGAGATTTCGATGAATAACTCCCCTTGCTGTGATTTGTTGTTGCCACAGATTGATCATCTATTACCGGAAGAGTGGAGCTCATCATCTCTTCCACTAAGAGTGTATCAACCAACTCAGTGAGAATTATAAATAACAAGAATGCTAAGCTATATGAACTACAACCTAATTGCTGTCATTAGAGACAAAATAAACTAATTTGACTGTACAAATACAACTCAGTTATACTTTAAGGGGAAATAAACCCAGCATCTTAGAGAAGGGGATTCTATTTTGAGTTATATCTGTTTCTATGGTATGGGGGCACACATGTTCTCACATGAAAGGAGATCAGGAGACAGTCTTCAGAGTAGGCTCTCCCTTCTTCCCTTTACTTGGGTTCCAGGGCCATTCTCAGATTCTCCAGATTGTGCTGACTACTAAATCTACTGAACCATCTTAACATTGCCTCCCCCTTTAAGTATTAATACTTATTTTTATTTTTATTTTATTTTCTTGTAAGAAAATGGCCACTCCAGGTGTGGGGAGTATCCAGTCTAGTTTTTAAGGACTGGAGTGGTTCCTGTGGCATGCGACTTTCAGGGACTCATGCCATGAATTGCACCGGCAGACCAGGGGAATTAGTTGCTCTCACTGCAGACAGTGAAGATCAATTGTTGCTGGTCTACAGAGTCTGTATTCAATAGCAATGACGTTTAATTTGTTCTTGTCCATCTCTGAAGATCTAAAGTCTACTCATATTTCATGATTCAGTTTAAATGCGACTTCTTAAACCACTAGAAGTAATCTCTTCCTCTTTGGAGTGTTCATACAGTGGTTTATCTGTACCATTCTTCTTCCGCTGAGAGCTTTGAAACACCTTTATCAGTTATCTGTGTACACATTTTATCTCTGACACTACATGGAAAGTTCTTTCAGTGTATGATATTTCATTTTATCATTTGTCCCTATGACTTCTTCACAGTGTTCCTCACTTTATCAGAAATGATTTATTACAAGGAGTGAGTGAGTCTGCAGTTGAAATAGATTACATCAGTAGTTTGAGATATACCAACATGCAATGCTCAGAAAACCCCAATAATACTAGGACTCAGAAAATCTAGCTTTTCTTCCTCCCTGCCACTGTTTGATTTGTGAATGATCCCCTTCACACGATTCATTTCTGTGTCTGGATACTATGCTTTCTTCAGGGAGAAGTAGAGAATTTCTGCTCATTTCTGAACATTGCCCAACTATGCATTTGTTCATATTCACTTGCTCAGTGTGTCCAAGAACCAAACCAAACGTTCAGTTTCTCTTGTCTGATGCGCCACACAACCCCTTTTTTAGTTTTGACAGGTGATCACGATACTTTTTTTGTGGGGATGTTTAAATAAATATTCATTTCTTTTTAAGTTGTTTTTATTGAGCGATTTTTTCTGCTCCCCTTCCTTTCTCCCCCTCCCCTTCTGCCCTCTTCCGTGGTTCCCATGCTCCCAAATTACTCAGGAGATCTGTTCTTTTTCTACTTCCCGTGTAGAGTAGATCCATGTATATTTCTCTTAGGGTCCTTTGTCTAGGGTCTCTGAAATAATAAAGTGGCTTTATGTCTAAAAGCCACTTACGAGTGAGTACATATTATATTTGTCTTTCTGGGTCTGTTACCTCACTCAATATGATGTTTTCTAGATCCATCCATTTGCCTGCTAATTCAGTGTATCATTATTTTTTTTTTAGATGTCCTTTTTTTTTTTTCCAAATTTTTTTTTTATTGAGAAAAAGAAAAGAAAAAAAAGTTTCCGCCTCCTCCTGGCCTCCCACTTCCCTCCCCCTCGTCCCACCCCTCTCCCCCTCCCCCCCGCTCCTCTCCCCCTCCCTCTCCAGTCCAAAGAGCAGTCAGGGCTCCCCGCCCTGTGGAAAGTCCAAGCCCCCCCCCCCTGTCCATGCCCAGGAAGGTGAACATCCAAGGTGGCTAGGCTCCCACAAAGCCCGAACTTGAAGTAGGACCAAAACCCCGGGCCATTGTCCTTGGCCTCTCATCAGCCCCCATTGTTCGCCATGTTCAGAGAGTCTGGCCTTATCCCATGCTTCTTCCGTCACAGTCCAGCTGGCCTTGGTGAGCTCCCAATAGATCAGTCACACTGTCTCAGTGGTTGGGTGCACCCCTCGTGGTCCTGACCTCCCCGCTCATGTTCTCCCTCCTTCCGCTCCTCATTGGGAACTTGGGAGCTCAGTCCGGTGCTCCAGTGTGGGTCTCTGTGACTATCTCCATCCATCACCAGCTGAAGGTTCTATGGTGATATGCAAGATATTCGTCAGCATTGCCGTAGGACAGGGTCATTTCAGGTTCCCTATCCTCAGCTGCCCAAGGAACTAACTGGGGACCTCGCCTTGGGCTCCTGGGAGGCACTCTAGGTTCAAGTCTCTTGCCAACCCTAAGGTGGCTCCCTTAACTAAGAATTGAGCTTCCGTGCTCCCCCATCCAACCTTCCTTTATCCCAATCATCCTGTTTCCCCAAGTTTCCCTCATCCTCCCCCTCTCACCCTTCTCTCCCCATCCCCCGATACTCCCATCCCACCCCACCCCCAAGGTCCCAAACCTTCTCCCCTCAATCTTGTCTACTTCCCGTATCCAAGAGGATAATTATATGTTTCTCCTTGGGTTCACCTTCCTATCTAGCCTCTCTAGGTTCACCACCATATACTCCGTGACCGTCATCCATGGCTAGAAACCAATTATGAGTGAGTACATCCCATGTTCCTCTCTTTGGGTCTGGGATACCTCACTCAGGATAGTGTTTTCTATTTCCATCCATTTGCATGCAAAATTCGAGAAGTCATTGTTTTTTACCGCAGCGTAGTACTCTAATGTGTATATATTCCACACTTTCTTCATCCATTCTTCCATTGAAGGGCATCTAGGTTGTTTCCAGGTTCTGGCTATTACAAATAATACTGCTATGAACATAGTTGAACAAATGCTTTTGTCATGTGATAGGGCATCTCTTGGGTATATTCCCAATAGTGGTATTGCTGGGTCCAGGGGTAGGTTGATCCCGAATTTCCTGAGAAACCGAAACACTGATTTCCAAAGTGGTTGCACGAGATTGCATTCCCACCAGCAATGGATGAGGGTACCCCTTCCTCCACAGCCTCTCCAGCAAAGGCTATCATTGGTGTTTTTGATTTTAGCCATTCTGACAGGTGTAAGATGATATCTCAAAGTTGATTTGATTTGCATCTCCCTAATCGCTAAGGAGGTTGAGCATGACCTTAAGTGTCTTTTGGCCATTTGAACTTCTTCTGTTGAGAATTCTCTGTTCAGTTCAGTGCCCCATTTTTTAATTGGGTTAATTAGCATTTTGAAGTCTAGTTTCTTGAGTTCTCTATAAATTTTGGAGATCAGACCTTTGTCTGTTGCGGGGTTGGTGAAGATCTTCTCCCAGTCAGTGGGTTGCCTTTTTGTCTTAGTGACAGTGTCCTTTGCTTTACAGAAGCTTCTCAGTTTTAGTAGGTCCCATTTATTCAATGTTGCCCTTAATGTCTGTGCTGCTGGGGTTATGCTTAGAAAGCGATCTCCTGTGCCCATTTGTTGTAGGGTGCTTCCCACTTTCTCTTCTATCAGGTTCAGTGTGCTCGGACTAATATTGAGGTCCTTGATCCATTTGGCCTTGAGTTTTGTGCAAGGTGATAGATATGGGTCTATTTTCATTCTTCTACAGGTTGATATCCAGTTGTGCCAGCACCATTTGTTGAAGATGCTTTCTTTCCTCCATTGTATACTTTTAGCTCCTTTATCGAAAATGAGGTGATCATAGGTTTGTGGGTTAAAATTTGGGTCTTCTATTCGATTCCATTGATCGACTTCTCTGTTTTTATGCCAGTACCACACTGTTTTCATTACTGTAGCTCTGTAATAGAGTTTGAAGTCGGGGATGGTAATGCCACCAGAAGATCCTTTATTGTATAGGATTGTTTTGGCTATCCTGGGTTTTTTGTTTTTCCATATAAAGTTGATTATTGTCCTTTCAAGATCTGTGAAGAATTTTGCTGGGATCTTGATGGGGATTGCATTGAATCTATAAATTGCCTTTGGTAGAATTGCCATTTTTACTATGTTGATCCTCCCAATCCAAGAGCAAGGGACGTCCTTCCATTTTCTGGTATTCTCTTCAATTTCTTTCTTCAATGCCTTAAAGTTCTTGTCAAATAGGTCTTTTACTTCCTTGGTTAGAGTTACCCCAAGATATTTTATGCTGTTTGTGGCTATCGTGAAAGGTGAAGTTTCTCTGATTTCCCTCTCTGCTTCCATATCCTTTGTGTATAAGAGGGCGACTGATTTTTTGGAGTTGATCTTGTATCCTGCCACATTACTAAAGGTGTTTATCAGCTGTAGGAGTTCTTTGGTGGAGTTTTGGGGGTCGCTTATGTACACTATCATATCATCTGCAAATAACGAAAGTTTAACTTCTTCTTTTCCAATTCGAATCCCCTTGATCCCCTGATGTTGTCTTATTGCTATTGCTAGAACTTCAAGCACTATATTGAAGAGATATGGCGAGAGTGGACAGCCTTGTCGTGTTCCTGAGTTTAGTGGGATGGCTTTGAGTTTCTCTCCGTTTAATTTGATGTTAGCTGTCGGCTTGCTGTATATAGCTTTTATTATATTTAGGTATGACCCTTGTATCCCTAATCTCTCCAAGACTTTTATCATAAAGGGATGTTGAATTTTGTCAAATGCTTTTTCAGCATCTAATGAAATGATCATATAGTTTTTTTCTTTCCGTTTATTTATATGATGAATTACATTGATAGATTTTCGTATGTTGAACCAGCCCTGCATCTCTGGGATAAAGCCTACTTGATCATAATGGATAATTTTTCTAATGTGTTCTTGGATTCGGTTTGCCAGTATTTTGTTGAGGATTTTTGCATCAATGTTCATGAGTGAGATTGGCCTGTAATTCTCTTTCCTGGTAGAGTCTTTGTGTGGTTTTGGTATCAGAGTAACTGTAGCTTCATAAAAGGAGTTTGGTAATGACTCTTCTTTTTCTATATTGTGAAATACATTAAGGAGTATAGGTATTAGGTCTTCTTGGAAGTTCTGGTAGAATTCCGCATTGAAGCCATCTGGTCCTGGGCTCTTTTTGGTAGGGAGGTTTTTGATAACAAATTCTAATTCTTCACGACTAACAGGTCTATTTAGATTGTTCAGCTGGTCCTGGTTTAACTTTGGTAAATGGTATTTATCTAAAAAAGTGTCCATTTCTTTTACATTTTCCAGTTTTGTGGCATACAGGCTTTTGTAGTAAGATCTAATGATTCTCTGAATTTCCTCTGTGTCTGTGGTTATGTCCCCCTTTTCATTTCTGATCTTATTAATTTGCATATTCTCTCTCTGCCGTTTAATTAGTTTGGATAGAGGTTTATCAATCTTGTTGATTTTCTCCAGGAACCAGCTTTTTGTTTCATTGATTCTTTGGATTGTTTTCTGCGTTTCTATTTTGTTGATTTCAGCCCTCAGTTTGATTATTTCCAGTCTTCTACTCCTCCTAGGTGAGTCTGCTTCTTTTTTTTCTAGAGCTTTCAGGTGGGCTGTTAAGTCTCCAATGTGTGCTTTCTCTGTTTTCTTTAAGTGGGCACTTAGTGCTATGAACTTTCCTCTTAGGACTGCTTTCATTGTGTCCCATAAGTTTGAATATGTTGTTTCTTTATTTTCATTGAATTCCAGGAAGACTTTAATTTCTTTCTTTATTTCTTCCTTAATCCAGGTGTGGTTCAGTAGTTGACTGTTCAGTTTCCATGCATTTGTAGGCTTTCTGGAAGTAGCCTTGTTGTTGAATTCTAACTTTAGTCCATGGTGATCTGATAAGACACAGGTGGTTACTAATATTTTTTTGTAATTGTGGATGTTTGCTTTGTTACCAACTATGTGGTCAGTTTTCGAGAAGGTTCCATGAGCTGCAGAGAAGAAGGTATATTCTTTCCTATTTGGGTGGAATGTTCTATAGATGTCTGTTAAGTCCATTTGCTTCATTACCTCCATTAATTCTCTTGTTTCTCTGTTAGGTTTCTGTCTGATTGACCTGTCCATTGGTGAGAGAGGAGTGTTGAAGTCTCCTACTATTAGTGTGTGTGGTTTGATGGCTGCCTTGAGTTTTATCAATGTCTCTTTTATGTATGTGGGTGCTTTTATATTAGGGGCATAGATATTCAGAATTGAGACTTCATCCTGATGAACTGTCCCTGTTATGAGTATAAAATGCCCCTCTCCATCTCTTTTGATTGATTTAAGTTTGAAGTCCACTTTGTTAGAGATTAGTATGGCCACACCTGCTTGTTTCTTAGGTCCATTTGCTTGATAAGCCTTTTCCCAGCCCTTTACTCTGAGTAGGTGCCTGTCTTTGTGGTTGAGGTGTGTTTCTTGTAGACAGCAGAATGTTGGATCCTGTTTTCTTATCCAATCTTTTAGCCTGTGCCTTTTTATAGGTGAGTTGAGTCCATTGATATTAAGTGATATTAATGACCAGTGGTTGTTAACTCCAGTCATTTTTTTAGTCGTAGAGTTTGTGTGTTTCCCTACCTTGAGTTGTGTTGGTGAAAGGTCTCTAGATGTCTGAGTTATTGTGGTCATTGCTGGACTCCTTGGTTAGTGATTTTCCTTCTATTACTTTCTGTAAGGCTGGATTTGTGGCTACGTATTGTTTAAATTTGTTTTTATCCTGGAAAGTTTTATTTTCTCCATTTATAGTGAACGAAAGCTTGGCTGGGTATAGTAGTCTGGGCTTGCATCCGTAATTTCTTAGTTTCTGCAATACATCTATCCAGGACCTTCTGGCTTTCATGGTTTCCATGGAGAAGTCAGGTGTAAGTCTGATAGGTTTACCTTTATAAGTAACTGGCCTTTTTCCTTTGCAGCTCTTAATATTCTTTCTTTATTCTGTATGCTTAGTGTTTTGATTATTATATGGCGAGGGGATGTTTTTTTTTGATCCAGCCTATTTGGTGTTCTGTATGCTTCTTGAACCTTCATAGGTATATCTTTCTTTAGGTTGGGAAAGTTTTCTTCTATAATTTTATTAAATATATTTTCTGGACCGTTGAGCTGCACTTCTTCCCCTTCTTCTACACCTATTATTCTTAGGTTTGGTCTTTTTATTGTGTCCCAGATTTCCTGAATGTTTTGTGATGAAAGTTTGTTGGACTTGCTGTTTTCTTTGATCAGTGTGTTTATTTTCTCTATGGTATCTTCAGAATCTGAGATTCTTTCTTCTATCTCTTGTATTCTGTTGGTTATGCTTGTTTCTGTAGTCTCTGTTTGTTTACTTAAATTTTCCATGTCCAGCCGAACCTCTGTTTGTGTTTTCTTCTTTGCCTCCAATTCAGTTTTCAAGTCTTGAACTGTTTCCATTATCTGTTTGATTGTTTTTCCTTGGTTTTCTAGGGTGTCATTCACTGATTTATTCAATTCTTCAAACTTTCTGTTATATTTCTCATCCATTTCTATAAGGGTGTTCTTTACATGCTGTTTAAGGGCATCAATCACTTTCATAAAGTCGATTTTTTCTTCTTCTTCTTGGTTAAGGTGTTCATGTCCTCCTGTTGTGAGGTCGCTGGTTTCTGATGGATTCATGTTGCTTTTCAGATTGTTGGGTGAATTCTTGCATTGGCGCCTGCCCATCTCTTCCTCCGAATGCTCCCCTATGGATCTTCTTTTACAGGATCAGGTCTTCTTGCCTACTGATGTTTCTTCCCAATGATGGCTCTCCCCAGTGATAGCTCTCCTGGTGCCGAGATCAGATCTCCGTGCCCAGTGATGGCTCTCCCTAATGCTGGCTCTCCTGGCGCCAAGATCAGGTCACCGTGCCCAGTGTTGGCTGTCCTGTCGCTGAGATCAGGTCTCCGTGCTGGTTGGGTAGCTCGAATACAGAGCGCCTACCTTCTTTGGTGCAGGCAGGCTATTGAAACAAAGGAACTCCCGCCCACCTGGGTGCCCTGAGGTTGCGGTCCCAGCGTCCAGACAGACTCAGCTGGGAGATGTTGTGTGTTCACAGAGGGCAGAGAGGCAGAAGAAGGGAGGGTTCTGGATGCAAGCTGGGTGGGATAGGAAGAAAGAGGCAGTATGCAGGGAGTAGAGGCCCTGCAGAGAGCCCAGGAAGGATAGGGGGTTGAGGAACTTCCGAGTTCCCAGTCCCGGGCTGAAGCCATGGGATCAGCAACTCACCCCTCGCTGGCTCTCCTAGCACCGAGATCAGGTCTCCGTGCTGGTTGGGTAGCTCGAAAACAGAGCGCCTACCTTCTTTGATGCAGGCAGGCTATTGAAACAAAGGAACTCCCACCCACCTGGGTGCCCTGAGGTTTCGGTCCCAGCGCCCAGACAGGCTCAGCTGGGAGATGTTGTGTGTTCACAGAGGGCAGAGGGGCAGAAGAAGGGCTCATTATTTTTTTCCACTATGTAGTATCTCATTGTGTAAATGGATCACACCTTCTTTATCCATTCTTTGGTTGAGGGGCATTTAGGTTCTTTCTAGGTTCAGACTATGACCAATAATGTTGCTGTGAACATAGTTGATCACCCTTGTGGTATAACTGAGCATGCTTTGGGTATATACTCAAAAGTGGTATTGCTGGGTATTGGGGTAGGTTGCTTCCCAATTTTCTGAGAAATTGCCTTACTGATTTCCAAAGCAACGGAGTCAGTTTGCATTCCCACCAGCAATGGAGGAGTGTTTTCTTTATCCTACATCCTCTCCAGCATAAGTTGTCATCACTGATTTTGATCTTGGCCATTCTGACAGGTGTAAGATGGAATCTCAGAGTTGTTTTGATTTTCATTTCTCTGATGGCTAAGGATGTTAAACATTTCCTTAAGTGTCTTTCAGCCATTTTAGATTCCTCTGTTGAGAGTTCTCTTTTTAGTTCTATTTTTAAAAATTGGATTATTTGTTATTTTGATGATCAATTTCTTGAGTTCTTTGTATATTTTGGAGATCAGCCCTCTGTCTGTTGTGGGGTTGGTGAAGTTCTTTTTCTGTTCTATAGACTGCTGTTAGTCTTCCTGACTGTGTTCTTTGCTTTACAGAAGCTTCTCAATTTTAGGAGGTCCCATTTATTAATTGTTTCTCTCAGTGTCTGTGCTACTGAGGTTTATATTTAGAAAGTGGTCTTCTGTGTCAGTGCATTCAAGTGTAATTCCCATTTTCTCTTCTCTAAGGTTCAATGTGGCTGGGTGTGTGTTGAGGTCTTTGATCCATTTGGACTTGAGTTTTGTGCATGGTGATAGATATGAATCTATTTTCATTCTTCTACATGTTGATATCTGGTTATGCCAGCACCATTTGTTAAATATGCTGTTTTTTATTTTACAGTTTTTGCTTCTTTGTCAAAAATCAGGTGTTTGAATGTTTGTGGATTAATATCTGGGTCTTCTATTCAGTTACATTGGTCCTCCTGTCTGTTTTTATGCCAATACCAGGCTGTCTTCAGTACTGTAGCTCTGTAGTAGAGTTTGAAGTCAGGGATTGTAATTCTTCCAGAAGTTCCTTTATTGTACAGGATTGTTTTGGCTATCCTGGGTTTTTTACTTTTCCATATGCAGTAGAGTATTATTCTTTCGAGGACTGTGAAAAATTTTGCTGGGATTTTGATGGGCATTTCATTGAATCTGTAGATTGCTTTTGGCAAGATTGCCATTTTTACTATGTTAATTCTACCTACCCATGAGCATGCGACAGCATCCATTTTCTGGTATCATGTTCTTTAATTTCTTTCTTCAAAGATTTAAAGTTCTTGTCATACAAGTCTTGCACTTGTTTGGTTAGAGTTACTTCGAGATATTTTATGATATTTGTGGCTATTGTGAAGCATGATATTTCTCTGATTTCTTTCTCAACCCATTTATCATCCGTGTAAATGAGGACTACGGAGTTTTCGAGTTAATCTTGTATCCTGCTACATTACTGAAGGTGTTTATGAGCTTTAGAAGTTCCTTGGTAGAAGCTTTGGGGTCTCTTATGTAAACTATCATGTCATCAGCAAATAGAGTTTGACTTCTTCTTTTCTGATTTGTATCCTTTTGATTTCCTTTTGTTGTCTTATTGCACTAGCTAGAACCCCAAGAACCATATTGAATACATATGGAGAGAGTAGACAACCTTGTCTTGTTCCTGATTTCTATGGGATCACTTTAGATTTCTCTTCATTTAGTTTGATGTTGGCTGTTGGCTTGCTGTATATTGCCTTTATTATGTTTATGTATGTTCCTTGTATCCATGCTCTCTCTAAGACCTTTATTATGAAAAGCTGTTGGATTTTGTATAATGCTTTTTCAGCATCTAATGAGAAGATCATGGTTTTTTTTTCAGTTTGTTTATATGTTGGATTACATTGACTGATTTGCATCTCTGGGATGAAGCCTACTTGGTCATGGTGGATGATTTTTCTGATGTATTCTCGAATTAGGCTTGCTTGTATTTTATTTAATATTTTTGCATCAATATTCACAAGTGAGTTTGGTCTGCAATTCTCTTTCTTAGTAATATCTTTGTGTGGTTTGGGTGTCAGGGTAATTGTAGCCTCATAAAAAGAGTTTGGCAATATTCCTTCTGTTTCTGTTTATTTTGCGGAGTATTGGTATGTGTTCGTCTCTGAAAATCTTGTAGAATTCTGTGCTGAGACCATCTGGGCCTGGGCTTTTTTTGGTTGGAAGACTTTTGATGATTGTTTCTAATTCTTTAGCAGTTATAGGTCTATTTGATTTGCCTATCTGGTCTTGCTTTAATTTTGGTAAGTGATATTTATTCATAAAATTGTTCATTTCCTTTAAGTTTTCCAATTTTGTGTATAATTTTGAGTACAGATTTTTGAAGTATGACCTGATGATTCTCTTGATTTCCTCCATGTCTATTGTTATGTCCCCCTTTTCATTTCTGATTTTGTTAATTAGGATATTCTCTCTCTGCCTTTTAGTTAGTTTAGATAAAGCTTTGTCTCATTGATTCTTTGTATTGTTTTCTTTGTTTCTATTTTGTTGAATTCAGCTTTCAATTTGATTATTTCCTGCCGTCTAGTACTCCTGGGTGAATTTGTTTCTTTTTGTTTTAGAGTTTATAAGTGTTCTGTTTATTCACTACTGTGGGATTTTTCAAGTTTCTTTATGTAGGCATTTAGTGCTATGAACTTTCCTCTTAACACTGTTTTCATTGTGTCCCATAAATTTGGGTATGTTGCATGGTCATTTTCATGGAATTTTAAGTAGTCTTTAATTTCTCAACTCATTGGTGATTGAGGTGAGCATTGTTTAATTTCCATGTGTTCATGAACGTTCTGAAATTAGTGTTGTTGTTGAATTCTAATTTTAAGCCATGGTGATTCAATAAGATACATGGGGTTATTCTAGTTTTTTTTTTTTGGTATCTATTGAGGTATGCTTTGTTACCTTGTATGTGGTCAGTGTTTGAGAAGGTTCCATAAGGTGCTGAGAAGAAGATATATTCTGTTTGGATGGAAGTTCTATAGATGTCTGTTAAGTCCATTAGAGTCATAACATCTGTTAGTTTTCTTATTTCTGTTAAGTTTCTGTCTGGCAGACCTGGCCAGTGGTGAGATTGGGGCATTTAAGTCTTCCACTATTAGGGTGTAGGGTTTCGTGTGTGATTTAAGCTTTAGAAGTGTTTTTTTTTTTCATATGAGGGTGTTGTATTTGGGGAATAGATGTTCAGTATTGAGATTTCTTCTTGATGTATTTTTCCTGTGACTAATATGAAATGTTCTTCTTTGTCTTTTTAGATTGATTTTAGTTTGAGGTCTCTTTGGTTAGATATTAGGATGACTACACCAGTTTGTTTCTTAGGTCCATTTAATTGGATAATTTTTTCTCAACCCTTTATTCTGAGGTGATGTCTATCTTTGAGGTTAAAGTATGTTTCTTACATGCAGCAGAAGGATGGATATTGTTTTCTTTTGTTTTTGTTTTTGTTTATTTTTTTTTTCAAGACAGGGTTTCTCTGTAGCTTTGGAGCCTGTCCTGAAACTCTCTCTTGTAGACCTGGTTGACCTCGAACTCACAGAGATCTAGATGTCTTCCTCTGCCTTCCGAGTATTGGGATTAAAGGCGTGGATTCATACCCAATCTGTTAGCCTGTGTCTTTTTATAGGTAAGTTGAGTCCATTTATATTAAGGAATATTAATGGCCAGTGATTGCTAGCTCCTGTTTTTTGTTTTTTGGTGTTGGTGATGTTATTGTGTGTGTGTTTTCCCCTTTGGGATTTGCTGCTTTGAGATAATCTATTCTCTGTGTTTTTGTGGATGTAGCTAACTTCCTTGGGTTTGAGATTTCCTTCTAGTACTTTGTGTAGGGCTGGGTTTGTGGCTAGGTATTGGTTAAATGTGGTTCTGTCATGGAATATCTTGTTTTGTTCGTCTATGGTGATTGAAAGTTTTGCTGGGTATAGCAGTCTTGACTGGCATCCATGGTCTCTTAATGTCTGCATAATGCTTGATCAGGACCTTATGGCTTTCATTGTTTCCATTGAGAAGTTGGGTGTAATTCTGATAGGTCTGCCTTTATATGTTACTTGACCATTTTCCTTAATGTTCTTTCTTTATTCTGTATGTTTAATGTTTTGATTATTATGTGGTGAGGTGACTTTTTTTTTGATCTAGTCTATTTGGTGTTGTATAAGCTTCTGGTATCTTCATATGCATATCTTTTTTTAGGTTGGGAAAGTTTTCTTCCATGATGTTGTTGATTTTTTTTTCTGTGCTTTTGAGTTGGATTTCTTCTTCTTCGTTCCCTATTATTCTTAGGTTTGGCCTTTTCATAGTGTCCTATATTTCCTGCATATTTTGTGTTTAGCTTTTATTAGATTTAATGGTTTCTTTGACAGATGAGTCTATTTCCTCTATCGTATCTTCAGCAATTGAGAGTCTCTCTTCATCTCTTGTATTTTGCTGTTCATGTTGCATTTGTGGTTTCTGATCAATTTTCCAGGCTTTCCATTTCTAGACTTCCCTTGGTTTGTGTTTTCTTTATTATCTCTATTTTGGATTTCAAGTCTTGAATTATTTCTTTCATTTGTTTGATTGCTTTTTTCTTGGATTTCTTTAAGGGAGTTGTTTTTGTCCAAATTTTGGTTTGTCTTTTCCTTCATTTATTTGAGGGAATTTTTCATTTCCTCTTGAAGGGCCTTAAACATTCTCCTAAAATTAATTTTTAGGTCATTTTCTTCTGCTTCATCTATATTGGGGTGTTCAAGTTTTGCTATTGTAGGGCCACTAGTTTTTGTTGGTGTCGTGTTGCTCTATGTGGTGTTGAGTGTGTTCTTATGTTGTCTACCCATCTTTTCCTCTGATTGGTGTAGTTGGGGCTGTGTGTTGTAATAGGAGCGGCGGGGCTGCGTCCCCAGCTCCCCGGCCGCCTTGCTAGCTTATGCCCCGAAATAACAACACACAAATTGTATTCTTTTAAATACTGCTTGGCCCATTTCTATCTAGCCTCTTCTCGGCTAACTCTCGCACCTGGACTAGCCCATTTCCTATATTCTGTGTAACACCCAAAGGTGCGCTTACCGGGAAGTTTCTAGGCTACGTCCATCCTGGGTCGGAGCTTCATCAATCGTGTCTGCCCTGAGAGGAGCTGTGTGATGTCTCTGAGAGGAGCTATGGAGTCTGTCTGAGGAGTCTTACCTCACTTCCTCTTCCTCCCAGCATGCTGTTCTGTTTACTCCTCCCACCTATGTTTTAACCTGAGGGCCAAGCAGTTTCTTTATTATAACCAACCAATGACCTTTCTCCATCAGCTGTGTCTCTGGGGTGATCACAATTCTTACTTCACAAAGGAAATCTGATCTGAAAGTGAAACCCATTAATTCAACCCAATGTAATATTACTCAGTAAAAGTTGACTATGGTCTGCTTTGAAGATGGTGAGTGTGGTGTTGACTATTGGACCCAGTGGCCAGTAGTCTACCATGGAACTATATATCTTAGCCCTTAAAGATTTAAAAAATTTATTCTTTGTATACATCATACATTTATAAAATATCTACATTCCTCCCTCCAGTTTTCTCAATTTGCCCCATCCTGGTTCCTTGTGAACATCATGTCCTCTTTTTATTATTGTAACCAATAATCCCTCAAGTCCAATTAGTGCTGCCCATATGTTCATGGGTGTGGGGCTATCTACTCAGGCATAAAGAACCTACCAGCAGCCATGTTCCCAAAAGAGCAACATACACACTCTCTCTCAGAAACCATCTACTGTCAATAGTTCCTTCACTAGGGGTGAAGCTTCATATCCCATCACCCATCCATGCTAGAATCAGACTGGCTTGATCTTGTGAAGGTCCTGTGCAAGTAATCCTAGCTGCTGTGAGACGGTGAGTAAGTAGCCGTGCCATGTATGGAAGGCAGCACATACTATAGGGCTTACTGAAAGATTTCACCATGGATGACAGGAAGGAATATAGAGCCATGTTCAGCTATACCTAAGTGCTGCATGATGAAAACATATTTTTGTTCACTTTTTAATAATTTAGAGCTTTTTATATTTTGTTCATTTTTAGTGTTTTGCACCAAAGTATTACTCATTTTATATACTTTTTGGTTTCATTTTCTCTTGGAAGTAGGGTCTTATGTAGCCCAGGCTGGCCTTGAGCTTGCAGTATATCCACAGATGGCCTTGAAATCCTAATCCTCCTGCCTCTGGCTTCCCTGTGCTGGTAAGTATGTGTTCTCCTACTCCCAGGTTTTAAATGATTTTTACAGGATAAAAGTTTCTGTAAAAAGTTTCCTGTTAATTTCTTTGAAACTGTAAGTGACAGCTCCTAAAAGAACAAATTCATCAGTGTTTTCAAAATTCACATTAAAATATGTAAAAATATTGCTTTCATCAATTTTCAATTAAGATGTGATTATTATGCAGACTTTTCTACATTTTCATAGCTCCCTTTTCTATTGTTGTCAGCTACTGATGCAGATGTGAGGAATGAAAGTCTCTCGTCTGTGCAGCAGCTTGGCATTGAAGCGGCTGTCAGGTATGTGGGGAGGCGTCTCTCCTGTGTGCCCCTGGAATTCATCTACCTGATGTGTGCTCAATAATATTTAACAACCAACTATTTTGTAGCCTTTAAATGCAGAGTCTCCGACTCAGAAAATAATGTTTTCTTTGAGGATATTGGCACATGATTAAATTACCTCCAGCTGTAAATCAGTTACAGCTCATTACTATTCCAAAAGCTAATCAGTGTGTTCCTCTATGACTATCAGTTGTTTTCCAGCAAAATAAATAAATAAATAAATAAATAAATAAATAACGTTCCAAAAATCAAAATGCTATGGCACAGTTATACATCTTTTAAAACACGGTTTGTTCTAGTTGTCAGGTCCCGGTGAAGACAAACATACTTTAAGGACAGACTGAGAAGTTCAAATGAGTAAACCAAAATTGTTGGTTTGAGTTGTTAGAACTCATAAATTCATTTTCAGAAGAAGTGAGTACAGTACATCACGAACTGGATAATAACCTCCTTTTCTTTTGTTCTAAACAAATCTCAATTAATACGAGGTTCTTAATTATCGCATTGTAATTAGAGGGCCATTATTTGAATCATATTTAGGAAGGTACTTATGAGATTTATTAAATACTTGAGACTTATATAATTGCCCATTGTGATGAAAATCACGACATGGATTCTGGATCATCGAGTTCTACCAGGGTAACTGTTTTGATTATATTATGTGACTCCATATACATGTTTTAATAAAAGATTACTGTACTGCTCCATTTCCAATGAAATGAAACCTATAGATTATATAAGCAGCTTGGTCACATATTTTAATTCAATGTAATTTAGTATTCATAGAAAGTAAAAAGTGTAGACTTTGGCTACCATCCTGTGGAGTCATTGAGATAACAGCATCAATAAGAACAATAAAGGCACTAAAGTGTTACCACTAAGAAGGAGAGTTCTGAAAATACAGACCAAGTAAGGTCTTAGGAAGCTGGAAATCAAACAAACAACATACCCATTTAGTGTATCTAAAATATAGGAACTTAGATAAGACTGAATTAGTTTTAGTTAATTGTAAACTGCTGTTTGATCCATGTACACACCAAGACATTTCAAGTTATGTTATAGTACTGTCCTTATCTTAACCCAAAATGTCCAAAGCCCTCTGATATCCAGTATTGGTAGATGACCTCCACAGGAACTTCCTGACTTAACATCCTATAAACCTAAACTCAGGAATCTGTGTTTTGGATTAATTTTAGAAAAACTTCTTACATGGTTCTCATCTGTAGTCTGCGGTCATTTTGTTTTCTCATTTCTGTTTTACCACCCTAGAATGGGAACAGTTAATGCTGCTGATCGTGTTGTAACTGTCAGGAGTGAATATTGAATGCCTTGTCTAATGTCGGCACCCTAGAAGTAACATCTTAAACTTCAGACTTTGAGGTCTCAAGACAAATACATTTTGATGGATGTCTAAAGATGAATGTGGGGTAAAGATCCTGATAGTTTTCATTCTGTGTCTTTTTTTTGGGGGGGGGGGTGTTTTACATAGGTATGGTAAGTTTCTCAACTTGTTAAAAGATGGTGCAGAAAATGATTTTGCCTTGGTCTTAAAGCACTGTGAGAGATTCCTGAAACAACAGCAGTCACCAGTAACTTCTTCTCTTCATATCCTTTTGAGTGGATTTATGCAGAACCAAATTATCTTCCTATACTTCCCATAGTTTTTTTGAAGGATGTGTTAACATATCTGTAATAAGTAATAGCTGCTATGTAATTTTTGTTACAGTTTATTCTTACAGGATTTTAATCTGTGTTTTGAACATACGTTTTTATAAATTGACTTATGATCCTTAGACTCAGTTGTACTCGTGGAATCTTAAAACTGAGTAAAGTGATTTACTATATACATACAATTAATATCTCTTTCCAAATAAAAATCCCAACAGTGAGTATTTATGCAATTGTGTATGTCCTAAGATAATGTGGAAGTGCCTTAACTGTTGTGCAGTGCGCCTGCAAGGGCGCTACCCAGGCCATGACTGGTTTGTGTCTTCACTGTTCATCATAATGCTGGGGGATAAAGAGAAGACATTCCAGTTTCTTCAGCATTTCTCCAGGCTTCTGACCTCTGCTTTCCTTTGGGTGCCAAGGCTGCATATTTCTGTAAGACGTAAAAATTTGTTTTTAAAGAGAGTTGAACTTAAACACCATATTTAACTTTACTATGGTATAATCTTATATATACACTGTGTCCTAATAATTCTTATTCACTTTTCTACCTGAATGATATTACTATAACTTGTATCAAACCTGTTTTTGACAGTTTCATACATATCTACAATGTATTATGATTACTCTCGACTCATTTCATATCTCCTTCCACCCTGTCAGCTCACCCCTTCCTTCCTTCAGGTTCCTTTCCCATATTCATAGACTTTTGTTTTGTTTTGTTTTGACATACTGGCTTAGGTAGGGACATCTGTGTGACCATGGGTTTGAAGTTATTCATTGCTCACCTGTAGGTGTACAATTGGAGAAATGATTGTCCTTCCCCTAGAATTCATTAGTAGTCAGTAGTTCAGCCAGAACAGGTAGTGCCCCGTAAGCCCTTTCCTGACCCCTGACTTTTGATGGGCCTGGTGTTATAGCGACCTAGTGAACACCTTCACAGTTTCTGTGAGATGTCGATAGCAGTGATGGTGTCATGCACAGAAAATAGCGTTTTACAGCCACTGTCTCTGTTTCTGGCTCTTACACTTTTTAAGCCCTGTGTTCTGTGATACTGCCTGAACTTTAGAGAGGGCAGAATAAATATCCTCTTAGGGTTAACCTCTCAGCCATCACTTATTCTCTGTGTGGTAAGTAACTATAAAGCTCTCTATTCACCGTTCATTGCAAGGAAGAGATTCTCAGCTTAAGTCTGAGATACTATTAAAAATAGTATTTTTCTGTGGCTATAAGCATAAATATTTATAAATCAGTTTGACACTATAGTCAGTTTAGCTAAACAACAGTAGTAAATTCCTCCCCAGGATAGTACCAGGCTTGAATATCCTCAAGTGGAGCAGGCCTTGAACACAATCAGAGTGGTTGACTACCCTTATAACAGCTGTGCCACTGTAGCACCAGTGGGCATATCTTGCTGACAGGGTAGTATCAGGTTTTGTCGAGTTCCTGTATGGGTAAGTCTAGATGCCTCTTAGCCTCCAGCAGCTCACATAGCGCTTTCCCATAATATAAAAAGCAACCTTCTCCAGCGTGTTTATATTGGTTCTGTTAAATTTTATGTCTTGAATTTTAACTAAGTTGTTCTGATTTGGAACCATTACTATGGGGCTGTAACATTTTGAAAGGACATACTGACTTGTTTTTCATAGTGTTTGTGTTTTTGCAATGAGACCTATGCATCTGGAGTTAGGGGACTGGTTGTATATATGAGTTTCTGGCTCACCCATGGGGCGTAGGCATTTGCTCTGTATTGACTGTTATTCTGACTTGGAATGTTTTCGATCAGCTAGGAAATACTTAAAGCTTAGTCTTGTAGCCACATGGTGCCCACTTGTGTTCAATTACTAATGTGATTCCCATTCATCCAGGGAAGAGCATAGCTTCAACTTCATTAGCAGGTGAATAGAATCAGTAAGTGTCCTGATTCAACGATCAAGGTACCACTAGGTAAGTCTGTAAAGCCCCTTCATGTGGGGCTAGCACATGCTGCAGTGCAAGTCTTTAGATGGTGATGAATGCCAGAGAGATGGAGCTGAGGGACAGTTGATGGGTTCAGAGAGTTTTTGATTGTTCCTGCGGAGCTAGCAGGTAGTTGATGTAGGTCTGCAGATGATGGGATTGGAATGCCCTAGGGAGAGGAAGGGGAAGGCAGCTCAGTTGGCAGTGTAAGCAGAAGAGTTCCTGGGTAGGTAGTGTGACCAAAGGAGGAAGAGTGAGTCCTTACCAATAATGTGTGGGGCTTGTGGAGTTTCCATCTGTGGAGATCGAGATCCTCCATAGGTAGAGGAGGGCTCGGCTGTAGTTCAGAGTTGGAGGCCTATAATTGGGAACAGCCAGCAGAGCCCTGGGATGGCCTGCATGCTTTTTGATAGATTTTCTTTGAAAATATAGACTTGATCTTTTCTCTTGAAGGATATCTTACTTAATGCTAATGGACTGAGAGATATTTAATCATAGAAGCATTTTCATGAAATAGAAATAAGATAATAATGCATGCAAATGGATGGAAATAGAAAACACTATCCTGAAAAAAAAAAAAAGAAATAAGATAATAAGCTAGAAGTCTAAAATTAAAGTTACCACACATTGTTTAGTGATAAATAGGGATATAAAGGTTTTGAATATGTTTTAGTGTTGCTTTGGATGGTTAGGCTATAGTATAAGAAAAGCATTTACTATAGAAATTGTAATCCTGTTTTATAGAAGAGAAAACCTACATGTATACATTTTAGAAATCTATTCTGAGGACTTATTGATATGTTACTATTATTATTATTATTATCATTTGTTGTTTGGTGTTTTACTCTTTTGGGCTCTTTAGGATTTTTGGAGGACCCACCACCCAGCTCCCAAATAAATCACACATGGAGACTTATTCTTAGCTATGAATGCCCAGTCTTTACTTGGCTTGTTTCTTACCAGCCTTTCTTAACTTAAATGATCCATCTATCTGGCCTCAGAGATTTGATCTTTCTCTATTCCTATATACCTTTTATTCCCTTCTTACTCTGTGTCTGGTTGTATATCTGGGTGGCTGACTTCTGAAGTCCTTCTCCTGCCTCTCTCATTCCCAGATCTTTTTATCCTTTTAGATTTCTCTTCATATTTATACTCTCTGCCTGCCTGTCCCGCCT
>JABTXL010000342.1:5562883-5605924 GCA_025134845.1 Neodon shergylaensis
TCTCTCTCTCTCTCTCTCTCTCTCTCTCTCTCTCTCTCTCTCTCTCTCCTGCCTCACTATTGGCCCTTCAGCTCTTTATTAGACCATCAGATGTTTTAGACAGGCACAGTAATACAGATTCATAGAGTTGAAGAAATTCAGCATAAACAAAAGTCAGACACCTTAAAATAATATCCCCACCAGTCATTGCTATTTTATGGTCCTAGAGCTTCAACTCTAGACGTGTGCAAACCAGGCAAATACTCTGCCACTGAGCCGTTAATACCCCCAGGCCTTTAAAGTACTACATTTAAAAGAATTTACTATTCATGTGAAATCTCAGAGATTACATTAGAAAAAGCACATTATTGTATGTGTTTGTTTGTTTATTTATTTATTGCATTTTGTTAAGATCTTCAACTGGAAGAAGTTAAAAATGACATCAGTTCTGCTAAGCTTCCTGGTAATTTCTTATTGACAAAGAAATATTATACAAGAAAGGATAAGCTAAGAGGTATCCTTATGATGTTAGATGGAAGCATTTATTAAATGTTTTTTACTATATGTGAGTGTATGTATTTTACATATATACATATGTAATTTATGTATTCATTTATGTACATATCTATACAGATCTTGCATATATCTATATATGCACTGTGCAATAAAGAAAATTAAATCAAAGCCTTATGAAATAAATTATATAGTGAAATTTAATAATATTTTGATTGAAACACTGTCATGTAGTTTGTGACAAGACAGTTAGCATTCTTCACCACAATAAAAATAGTTGTTTACATCAACAACAGTAAAAAATAATAAATAGTTGTTTTTTTGAAATGTATGAGACTTTTTCCTTACTGTTGCTATGAATTAAAACAATTCTGACCCTTTAAATTATAACTGAAAAATTTAAAAATCGTTCACTTCCACTCTTCTGTTTAAAAATATAATTTCTAAAATATTGTGGTAATTGATTTTAAACTGAATAATTTGTTTTCTTGTCAAGAATTTTAAATGTTTACCATGTGGGTGTGTCTGTGTGTGCATAAGAGAGACACACACTAGGAAGCATGTGTGTGAGCACACATGCACATGGACACACATACAAAGGACAGCTCTTAAAAGGCAGTTCTTGTCTTCCACCTTGTTGAAGCAGGGTCTCCTGTTTCTTCTGTTTACTGCATACTCCAGGCTTAGCACCTCTGAGTTTCAGGAAGATTTTTCAGTGTCTGCCTCTTTCACTGGAATTGTGATGCAATTATCTGGCCTTTAAACATAGATTATAGGGGTCAAACTGGTACCATCAGGTTTGTATGACTAATGCTTTATCTGTTATGCCGTCTTCCATTGTTTTATACCAAATATTTGAAAGTAGGAATTGCATTTTATTTGATACCATCTATCATTAATTTTTTTCATTTCATTTAATTTTATTTTTAATTATGTATACCTGTGTATATTTGTATGCTTGTATGTGCACAGGGGTGCAAAGTGCACATGAAGGCCAGAGAAGGGCAGCAAATTTTCTGGTGTTTTGTTTTACGGGCTGTTGTGAGCTAATCCACCTGCTTCCTGGGAACTGAACTTAGGTCCTCTGCAAGAGTAGTGTGTACTCATAACTACTGAGCCATCTCTGCAGCCACTAATGCGTTATTTAATCATGATTTCCTAAAATTGCATTTCTTTGAGCCTGTAAGCATTTTAGTAACATGCTTTTTAGCTTTCATTAGTGCAGTGATGCTTTGTTGAAAAAAAGCAAATGCTAGCAGGTTTGATTGTGTTCAGTTTACCATGTGGATGTCAGTGAATATGGCCTGCTGTTTTGTGTGTAGGATGCAGAGCTGTGTTCCTGGAATCTGTGTGAACATGTACCCTTTCTGCTTGTTCACCGGCACAGTCAGTGTGGCTTTCTGTAGTCCCTTCCTTCAGCATTATTATTCAATTGTAAACAGATTATTTTATTATCAGCTTGACAGACTAGTGATTCTTTGTAATCTCTGTTCTGCTAATTCCCCTTTAGATCTCCTATCAAGTAATGCTAAGTTATTGTTAATAATAATATTCCAAGTAGCCACCACTCCATAGTATAAGTATAATTTTTTATCTTATTATTTTTTTGATTGTTTCCTCTATGCCATTTATCTTGGGGTAGTGTCTTTAATTATAGTTTTAATGCATTACTTACAAAATAGGACATTTTTTATTTGCTTCATTTTCTCAAACATTTTGTCAGTATTTTCTTTGTAGGTTGATAAAATGAGAGTCTTTAGTTTTGTGACATGTTATTAGCTGTTAATAGCACAATGTGCCTGCCTTCTTAGCTCAAAATTACATTCTTGACATGACTCTCCAAAGAAAAAAAAATCAATCTGTGTTGGTCAGGGAAGCCCCACAGGCTACCAAAATAATAAAGGCTATTGCCATTCTTCTCAGTTAGCATCCAAAACTAGTTGCCATTGACCCCATTGCCAAATATTCCAATTACCTTCATTGCAAGACAGAGAAATCAAACTGGAAGTAAGCTTAAAACTTCCTCCCTTATAGCTAGGTTTCTTAATTATGAAAGGTTCCATGAAAGCTTTTAGTTGGTAGAGGGGATGTATCAATGGTTTAACTAACAAGAACTTCTATAAACTATAACTCCAATCTGCCTGGCAACATGTGCCCAGTGGTACAAAGATGTCACAATTCTTCTTGGGATAATCAGCTGCTCTATGATAGGATTTAAGACCTGTACCACAGGAAAGTATTCCCATCTAGTACTGCAACTTGATCAAAACTTCGTGGTTATTAGGAGATCTTGGGCTCTAACAAGGGACTTTACAACCACTTCTTAGCTAAGTTGACATGGTATAAAATGGCTTTCTAAATATATATGTTAATACCATAAAATGTTCCTTTTAATCTAACCAGAGAAACCTCTGTTTGCAATAAATGGTGGTTAGTGAAGAAACTCTCTGCTTATCATGCAGAGAATAAGTGATGGCTGAGTGGTTAACCCTAAGCAGGACATTTATACTACTTTCCTCTAAGGTTCAGGAAAGTTCATAGCAGTGGGTAGAAAGAATGAAGGGCCAGGAGACAGAGAGAAGGACATGCAATATTCTGTCCATGATACAGTCACTGGATCATTGGTGTCAGGATCTCACAGCCGCTGGAGCTGTTTTTACTGGGCCTTCACAAGAATGGACTGATCATCAGTCAACCATGGATCAGGGGGTAGTTTCTGGAACCTTAATTCTCCCAGCTCAACTATCGGCTATGAGTTGATTCTAAGGAAGGGGCAATCATAATCTTCACTTGCTTACCCATTGATTAGTCCATGGGTTCCAAACTCATGGTCACACAGACGACCCTGGTTAAATTCAGTTGTTCACAAACCAAAACAGGGATATGAATATAGGAAAGGGTGAAGGCGTAAGTCACGAACAATGCCACACCAGTTTATAATTATGATTAATAGGGTAGTATTTATTTAAAGGGGAAAAAACTTACAGATCACCGTCACAGACAACAGCCCTTTGCTCAAACAGGAAGGGGAGTCTAGTCGCCGGCGGAGCAGGAAGTGAAGAGAGCGAACAGAGGGAAATAGTCACCTTTTAAAGGGGGAGAGACCACGCCCCAATGGGCTGGTATCTCAGCAGCTATTGGTTGGAGGAGCGGAAGGACCTCCCGCAACAAAAGGGACTTGAAGGGAAATAGGACTGACGGCTATGAGCGGAGATAGGAAAGGCTATATATAAGATATAAAGTGAGAGGGACACATGCACAGTATACATAACACTGTCAAAAATATTTAATAAAAATCGTAATCTAAAAAATTGGCAACCTGTTCAGCCAATGTCACCGTTGTTCTCATTGCTCCATTCTAGTTTTTACTTTTTCCCATAATGTTCATCATCTGCTAATGCATTATTTGCTTCATATTGATCCCTTATCTAGATTCTTTGTTATTAGTTCTGGAAAATTTTTCTATTTTATTCACTGATACAACCCCCTTTGTACATAAACTATAGCTTCTTTACTCCATAAACATGTTGTATGTGAATTAATGTTTAAATTTAATATTTAAATATTTAAATTGGAATATGTATTACTCTAAAAAGAAGTTACTAAAAGAAAAAGTGTTTGATTCCCAGCCTTCTTAAGAATGTTACAGCCAGATTTGGTGATAGAGGCCATTAATCCCAGCACTTGGAAGACAGGGGCAGATGAATCTCTTGAGTTCAAGGCCAGCCTGGTCCACAAAGCAAGTTCCAGAACAGCCAGGGCTACACAGAAAATCCCTATTTCAATCCCCATGAAAAAAAGGAATTGATATAAGCAAATTAGATCAAAAAAGTTTTTATAAATAAACCTAACATAAGCAAAACAAGAAATAACTGTTAATGAAAACAGTAACAAGGTCTCACAATTTTATAAACTAGCTATACTATTTTTATAACTAGTTTTAAAAATATTTTATAACTAATTTTATAACTAGCTATACTAGTTATTAGTTTAGAGTAATTTAAACATTTTTTAGACTAGAAGAATTTTTTTTAATCTTCAGGTATTATAAAAAAGTTAAATCATACTACAATAATTCTTATGGAATTTCTTAGGAAATCAAGCTAAATGTTATGTTTGCTGCCTCTTGGTAAAAGTTATAAAAGGATAACACATCAATTGAAATAAGAAATATTAACTTATATGTATTTACAAACAGAACTCCACTGATGTTAAACTGATGGAGGAGGGTCATCTTTCTATCTGTTGTTTCATTGGTTAAGTAATAAAGAAACTGCTTGGCCTCTGATAGCGTAGAATTTAGATAGGTAAACAGAACAGAATGCTGGGAGAAAGAAGCTGAGTCAGGGAGTCGCCATGATTCTCCCACTCCAGACAGACGCAGTTTAAGATCTTCCCTGGTAAGCCACCTTGTGGGCTACACAGATTATTAGAAATGGGTTAGATTAATATGTAAGAGCTAGCCAATAAGAGGCTAGACCTAATGGGCCAAGCAGTGTTTAAAAGAATACAGTTTCCATGTAATTATTTCGGGGTAAAACTAGCCAGGTGGAGGAACGTAGCCCGCCGCTCCTATTACAACATTAAACCAACCTAAAGCAGTACTCAGATGACTGGTACAGTCCAGCAGGAGGGTGGTGGACACTGGCTGTCTAGTATAACTCTACTCAGATGATTGGTACTGTCTAGCAGGAAAGTGGTGGACATGCGCTGTCTAGTATAACTCTACTCAGATGAAGTGGTACAGTCCAGCAGGAGGGTAGTGAACCGGCTGTCTAGTATAACTCTACTCAGATGAAGTGGTACAGTTTAGCAGGAGGGTGGTGGGCAGCTGCTGTATAGTATAACTGGACATGAGCTTCATTTGTTCCTGTTAAATACTTAGTGTTGAAAAAAATTTGCAGTGTTAAATGGGATTTAAACACGTCTACAATAACAGGCATATTGTGAAAATGTACCCATAACCTGTTTGTGGGCCAACTGGAAAAATGAGCCATAATAAAACACATTTTCTTATATCTAAATCTCAATATTCTACACATTTGAAGATTCCATTTCCTGTTCTCCTGAAAGGAGAAACATTTGTTTTATGGTATCATAATTTCAAAGTTTTGAGAAATCCTTAAATTTTCTCTGTATTCCTTTTCGTTTCGTGCAAATTAACAAACAGTATTTCTGTAAAGCTTGACCGATCCTCTGCCTGTAGAGACTCAGATAAGGAGTATGAACTACATTGGATCAGTCTGTGTTGGATTGGAAAGTTTCAAATCTTTTTAATACAGTCTTTCTCTTTACTTTCTACTGAAACACAGAACTCAGTTTTTCATAGTTTGAGGAATAAAATGATTCACCAGAATAACTTTATATGAAAGTCGAATACTAAGACTATTCTCCATTTTTAAGTGTATATCTTTTAACCATGGGCATATAATATTCTAAAGTTATTTTATAAGATCTTTGTTTCACATCTTATCATATACTAGTATTTTACAAGCCACTGGTTTACTGATTCTATTTGTTTAAATCTGCCTGGTTTCTATACTTATATGACCTTGAATGCCATTAGTCTTTGCATTCTCGGAATTTGAAAGTGTTGCTATTATTTTGGGGTGTCACAGTTGAGCAAAATATACAAATTATGAAAGTGTAAATTGTAGTTTGATGGCTCACAGGACCTTTTTTGTTTTCATATGAACCATCTGTTGTTATTGTTCTGGCTTTATGAATATCATCTACTATAGATTAGAGTGATGATATGCAAATAACAGACAAGCAAGATGTTAATTATAAGTGAATTCACTGTGATAACAAGTGCAGTCGTTAGAATCTTGTTATTGAGTCAGTATTACATATGGCAAGTTTGGTATCCGGAGCTGGTTAGTTATCAAAAGTGTGACTTAAGGCTCTCCTGCCAGTGTATGATTTATGAGAATAGAAGAACTCTTGTCTTGTCTTTGGGACCCTATTACAGGATAATGGCTTGTTTCCTTTGACAGCATAATTAATGTCTATTGTCTTTATCTCTTCATAGACTTGTTCTAAAGGTATTTCTGCCACAGCATGGAACAATGCTGTTTGAAAATTAGGTCCAGAATATTCTATCCTTAAACTGCTTCTGTGCATATTCTAGACCATTAGTAAGTTCACATTAACCATATAAACGTGTAAGTTAACCTTTGCTTTTTATGTTTGTTAGACTTATTCATTATATAAATAGTGAGTCACATTTTGTGTTTGACAAGCGGTAAATCAATGACTATCAATTCATACTCTGCATTCTATTGAATTACCTAATGGAAAGTATTCTCCTGTTCTCTATATGAAAGTCACCTATAATGTCCACTTAATGTGCTATGTCTTCGTCAATATTTAAGTATTTTCGTGTGCAATATCTCCTAGAGAACCTGCCAGAAAGCACACAGAATTTACACTGATTTATTCCTGCAACTATAAATTTCTGTAATTTGAAAAAATAATAAATCATTCATGATGAGTGGCAAAAAGGGAAAAATCACTGTTAAAGCTGCCTCGTGAGTTCAGAGATGTCATTACCTAAACCTAACTAAATGCCTGTACCAGAGCGACAAGCCCAAAATTGTGTCCACATATTTAACCCGTATGTAATTTTATGAGTTTTATTTGTTTTATCTAAAAGCAAGAAGTTTTATTTTTAAAAATTTAGATAAGATTTTTTTGGGAAAAAAGAGTTAAAATATAAGGTAAAGTTAAGACATAAAATTACTTTTGGCCAGCTCTTAATTATGTAGTCTCAGGGCTGAGTGTCAACTTTGCATGATCTAATTGCTATTAAAATAGTTTTCTTGACACAATTACATCTTTGAGTTTTTTGTCTTTTCTTCTAAGTGGTGATTCTGTGTTGATATTGAATTTATAATCATAGCAAGTAAGATATTCTCAATTATTAATAATCATAAATTGTACCTAAGAACTATTTTTTAAATCAAAACCGAGAATTAAACTTTGCTCCTCATGTCTATTAGGTCAGAGCACTGCATGACGGAATATTACCAACCTTCAGAGCTAAATTCTTATAATGTCCACTGTATATATGCAAATTATCATACATGATTTAGTATGTGTGTATATATGTATGTATGTATGTGTGTATGTATAATTTCATGAAAATGGGTGATGAAAAACTTTTGAGTAAACATTATACATTTCCCCCATTAGAAGTGAGTTTAGCCTGGCATTCTCAGTTTGTGTTCTAATTAACTCAAGTCCAGATATGAGATAAAATCAACAAATGAAATGGAACTAGGCAAACATTCCTAAGAGCTGACTAGAGCTTTTTAACATGGGCTCTTTGGCAGAGACCGGCACTATTAAATATGTATGCTCAATATTACCTTGGTTGATATGTAAAATTCATTACTCACATGTTTGTTATTCATTTTTTCAACCCTTCTCATCTACAGGCTTTGCAGTTTCCTGAATTACAAACTACCCTTACTCTTCTTTTGGAAAGATATATAACCTTACCTTTATTGAGGTTTATTGCTCTACAGTGTTTAACTTTCTGACATTTGCATATTTATAATTGTTGTAGTGTAAGACACCACCATATCAATTTTGTTTTCAAATTTTAATTTATTTTATTGAAGCAGGGTCTCAAGAATCCTTGGTTGACTTCAAACTGTTTATCTTTGGATGACCTTGAACTTCTGATACTTGTGGTTCACAGGTTTGCACTCAGCATACCTGGCTTATGTTGTGCTGCGTATCAAACTCAGGGCTTTGTGCATTTGAGGCATGCATGCTATCAACTGATCTATAGCTAACATATAAATTTGAAAGGAGCAAACCATGGCTTAAGCAGAAAGACTCAGCTAAGTACATGCTTGATTGTTATAAACCATCCATGTATTTACTGTCTTCCACTTCTCTTTGATGCAGAGGTACCTTCCTGTTGACACCATCGAAACAGGCATCCATCCCATATATTTTTGCAGCACTCACTACATTGAAATGCTACTGAAGGCTGAGGTGCCTCTTGTGTTTTCAGCTTTCCACATGTCTGGTCTTGCTCCATCACAGGTAATCTGCTGCAGAGTTCTAGTTCTTCAACGCCCAGATATCCAACTTTATAAAGAAAATTCTTTGCCCTAAGTATATATATGTACAATATACTTATATATTAAATGTAATATATCAGTAATATAATTAGATTATATTTATTTACATACATTAATTTTCTTTTCTACTATTTTCAATTAATATGCTATTTTTTGTTTTATTAAATTATCCAGTTAGTCAAAAATAAGTCTAAATTGCAGTTAGTTGTTTTATATTTAATATTATTCATATTATGTTTTTAAAAATATTTTATGAATTATTTTATAGTCAAACTGGTAAAAAATTAGCCATTTTCTCAGTAGATAATAACTACATATTGCCAAAAAGTAACCATTATCACTTTTGAAAAACTTTTTTATTCATTTCATTTTTTTTAATCAAATTTGAAGTTAAACAAGTAAAACTATGCCAGCGTTCTTTATAGTAAGCAACAGCTTAATCGATGGCTTATTGGATCCGTTTTATACACGTGGGTAGCTTTCTTCATTGTAAACTGCACTTTCATCCCATTGCATTTATCTTACTCGAGAGAGCTCCCTCTTAATTAGACAGAAGCACTTCTTGACATGATATGTGCTTCTCTGCCTACCCTGATGAAAGATCACACCATTATCACATGTACCTATGTGAGGCATTCTGCTTGCTGCTTATGAAATTATTAGCAAATTTAAGCATAGCATGAACTTCCATTCAGGTGGAATGGAAGCTTAGCCTTTAGTGTATGAAACATCTGCTTTAACACTGGATCCCAGAATTTTAACTCTGTTGGAGGAAGTTGTTTAAAAAGCACAGTATATTTTTTATAATTTATAACAATTGATTCTTTCATATCTTCTAAAAGTCTGTGCTGAGAGCACTGTTCCTGAGAGTTTCTATTTGCTGTCCTAATGTTGACTGGTAGAGTGTATACCACTTAATGCTTCTGATCATGTTTAGTCCCTAATATATTCTTTAATTTAGAAGTGAATAACCAAAGATCATGGGAGCATTAATATCTCAGGACCTGCATTATTAATTTAATCCTTAAAACTTCATTTATCAGTTCTATATATTGTGTAAGTCTGATACACCTTCATCAGTATAAACTGCATACCACCCTAGCACCCTTTGAGAGTGTGAGGCAACAGGATTGCCATGAGTTTGAGACCAGCCTGTGGGATACATAATAAGTACTAGGCCAGTCTGGGTTAAGTGTGAGGCCCTGTATCAGAAATAAACAAGCAATCAAAACAGAACTATAAAAGAAGCCTGTATATGACCAGTGCACTTATTTAATAAGGTATTGTTTTTGAACAGTGACATTATTCTTTTTAATAATGTAGAAAGCCTCTCAGCAGCTCTTGGGTGTGAGCTAATCACTTGTCTTAAGTGCCTATCACTGCTTGCTGATTATTTACCGCTTTATTGCTAATTATAAAATATAAAAACAAGTATAAGTAACTAAATAGGTATACATGATTAAGTCATTATTAGGGTATAGATTTTGTGTTTCAAAGCTTACTCATTTTGATCTAATTAGGAGCAGCGCTTTTTGAAGCTGTGTATTTTTCAGCACAAGAGGGTTGGCTTGTTAGTGAAGGACTTGTGGGAAGGTTGCTAAATGAAATATACAGATCTCTAGAGTGAAAATAATAGGCTCAACTTGAGCACACCGAACTAAATGTGGTTAGGAAAGCACATTTGCTGATTGGAGTTTCTTCTAAGAGTAACTGCAGCGGGAAAGGAAACAGAAATGGAATTTACATTCTTGTTTTAAGTAAGCAGTGTAAAAATCACATTCCAATTAACTTTCCAACAGTTTTATCCTTTGCTAGAAAATTTATCTTACTGTATTTTCTGCACATTCTTGGCTTATAAAACACCATGTATCTTTAATGGTGCATCTCTATTCCTTGGGGGCACCATCCTGCATGGCACTGATTATTACACAGCACTGTGTCAGGGAGCAGGCTAACTTGACTGACCCTCCTGTGTAAAGTGCACGCCACTCCATTTGGCAGTTATCATGATCATGATCATCATCATTTGTTCCTTTACTTTCATTTTGAAACCAAGACTCCAGAAAGCTCTTTCATGTGTTATGACACAGTACTTTCTGAAACTGTAAAATTATACACCGAAATCAGATCTTCCAGAGCTGTAACAAAAATATAGTATTTGTAATCACTGTTTGTGCTTGAGGATGTGTGTGGAGCTTTCATCTCATGGCAGATGGAGAAATTCAGGAGTGATGGAGTGAATGCCTTCACTGTATTGAATCACTCAGAAATACTTCATACAGAGTCTAAAGCAATCCTCCTGCCTCAACCTGCCAAATGCTAAGATTTTATCTTCATATTACCATGTCTGGCTTTAAAACCACTTTGATTCTTCAGCTATTTTTTTTCTTTTCTCTCTCTCTCTCTCTCTCTCTCTCTCTCTCTCTCTCTCTCTCTCTCTCTGTAGTGAAAATAAATACTGCAAGGCCAGAAGAGTTGCTAAAATAGTATCTTCGAATAAAATAGTCGATCATTTAGAAATCATTCTTAGTTTTAGTTCCATAGATATATGCAATCAATTATTTTTACTTGAATGTTTTTGATTATTTTTCATGTAATTTAGATACCAGTAGAAATAATTTACTTCATATAAAATAATATTGTATTGCATGTTAATGCCATTGGCATAAGCTTAAATGTGGTTAAATATCAATTGTTTTAGGAAAACTGTAGTACAATTTGCACATTGAATGAGTGATGTTGTTTCTTTATGATCCTGAATGATATTTAAACATACAGATACCTAATAATGTAATTAAAAACTTAAAATTTCATTTGCCATCTGGTTAGCATTACTTAAAAAGGCACTGTGGTCATAGGATGAGATTTTTGAAAATGTGATCTTAATGACTGGAATTCAAAGGTCAGAAGTTGACATAATTAATAATACATAAGAAGCAAAAATTCAGTGATTCAGTCTGGTATGGATGACTTGTGTTTCCTCAGTAACCACACGATGATGTCAGAACCTTCTTTACCTCACAGTATGCCTGTATTACACATACAGTGTCTGAGAAATAGCCACCCTAAAATATGTTACCAGAGTGGACCCTAGTAAGAAGAGATTTGGATTAGACATCTACAGAGTGTGACAGGGAGAAGAGCATCATCTGTTTATACAACAGAAAGAGAAAGAAGGCTCCGAAGAAACCATTCCCAGTACCACTGTGACCTACACTTTCCTTGAATAAGATTACTTGTTTTCGCTGCTTAGTTTCTGCTTCTTTGTTATGGCAGGCCTAGCAGACTAATTAATACATGTTAGCCATAGGAAAGCAGATCAGCATGTTAAATAAGAAGAAAAGCACCCTTTAGATTTAATACTGAATTTTTTAATGGACAAAGTGATAGAACAAAAAAGAACACATCTATCTGTATCCTTAATACTTATGTCAAGTTGAGATAAGTTACCATTTCTGCTTCTTTCTCCTCTCTTAACCATAGTCATTGGAGGAGCCCAGGGCCTTGAACCTGAATCTCTCAGATCTTGCCTATGCCCAACCATGCTGTTCTCTCTGTGTGTCTTCCCTTGGGACATGTCTATCTTTTTGTGCATATTCCTCTTCCAAAAGAATACAGGGCACACTGTTGAAGGAGCTGCGGGAAGTATTCCTGCCACCCAGCTCCCGGCCGCCTGGCTAGCTTATGCCCCAAAATAACAACACACAAACTGTATTCATATAAACACTGCTTGGCCCATTTCTATTAATGTGTGTAGCACCCTGAGGTGCGCTTACCAGGAAGATTCTAGCCTACGTCCATCCTGAGTCAGAGCTTCATCGCGTCTGCCCCAGAGAGGAGAGGAAATGGCGTCTGAGCTCACTTCCTCTTCCTCCCAGCATTCTGTTCTGTTTACTCCACCCACCTAAAGGCTGGCCTATCAAATGGACCAAGACAGTTTCTTTATTAGCCAATGACCTTCCTCCATCATTTCCCCCTTTTCTGTTTAAGCAAAAAGGAAGGAAGGCTTTAACATAGCAAAATTACATAAAACAAAACAGTTATCAAGCAAGAATTACAGTTACAATATTTACATCTATTTTATCTTTTATCATAATAATGGAAAAATGTAACTATAACTATCTATCTATTCTTCAACTCCATCAAAGACTCCAGAAGGACATATTATTACCTAAGTAAATGAGAAGTAAGCAACTTACAAAACTCTAGAAATCACAGAGAAATCTCGCTGCCTGGACAGTCACCCAAAGTTTCTCTGTACCGTTGGGGTATCCATCTTCAGCCTAAAGGCCCATAGTATCCAGAGACATTTCCATGAAGCAGGAAATTTCAAAGGCAGTTCAGTCACTATCTTCTGTATCCTGCAGAATGTCTCACAGATTCTTTAATGAATCAGGAACCCTGAAAGATCATCTCACCTTTAGGCAAGTTCAGTAGTCCTCTCTCTGCGGGTTCTCTGTGTCCAGTTTATGCAATAGTCCAGGCAAGAGCAGTTTCTTGCCCAAATGGCTATCAAATTCCATAAGAAGCCTCTTCATTGCCCATCTTCCTCATTGCCAGGAGCAGACATGTCTCATTGTCATGAAAAACCCTAAGTTATTAAAACATTTAAAATGCCATATTCTATAGTCTTTGAAAGATATGAAGAATGTCTATCTAAAATATATCTATGTACATCTAGAAAATCTAACTAACATAACTACAAGCTTGACTATTATCGATGATTAACCATTAACAACCTATATACATTACATTTTTAAATGAACTACACAAGCACAATACCTTAATCAAGAGCAGAAATACATATACATATAACAAAATTGACCTTAAATTAATATCAGTAAACAAAGATTCATATCAATGCAAATTATTCACATTTATATCATCTCCCCCTTTAAATGTAAAAGAACATTTATAAACAATATATGGGAATATGGGTGCAGTTTTTTCTCTCCCAACTGCTTCCTGCTGAATGGGGGCACTGTTATTTACGTCTTTCATGATATAACCTGTGATCTAGATTTATCCCAGTCAGCAGTTGAATGAAGTAATTTTTTGAAGGTGTTCACAGCAACCTTTCAGGAGGGCATGGTCTATCATACCATATTGGGATGGAAGCAATCCACAGGGTCTCATCGTCTGTGAAAACAAAAGAAGAAACTCCTTTCCAAAGCATCATGTCCTTAGATTCAAATTTTAAAGTCAAGGTATTTTCAAAATATCTATGTTGGATTTGTTCAGCAGCATTTATAAACAAATATCTTTTATCATCTGTTGCTCTTTCCTCAGCATTCAAACAATTCAAAGAGAGCATAATAGCGTACAGTATCAAGATTCTCTGTGTATTTTCCATTTTGTGCGGCTTTATTTTAACTCTATTTTGTTTATTTTTACTTTTATTTTTATTTTTTCAGACAGATTCTCCATATATCTTTGTCCTGGAATAACTCTGTACACCAGGCTGTCCTTGAACTCTCAGAGATCCCTCTGTCTCTGCCTCCCAGGCATTGGGATTAAAGGCGTGTGCTACCACACCTTGAAGTCACAGAGGTCAATCTACCTCTGCCTCCCAAGTGTTGGGATTAAAGGTGTGTACTACCACACCCAACTACTTTCTTTCTTCCTTTTTTTACTTTTAAGAACTTTAACTTTTAGCCTGCATATATTTTTAACACACTGTAAACCATTTAGAGGTTTTCTTTGTTTTTGAATCTCTCTTTACTGCATCTCTCTCTCTTTTTCTGACCACATGAGCCTTTAAATTGCTGAGCAATATGTGTAGGATTAAAGCCATGGCTTTGCCGGCTAGATCCAGCCCATTCCTTAGCTTTTTGTGATTCCAGCCTTGTGGCTGAGGTACTGGCCAGAGCCCTCTTCATTGCCACAACTCTACAGTGTTTCAAGGTCCCTGCCAGCAAGCAAGATGCAACAGTGTGTCCACAGACAATACTCAAGTCCTCTCTCTGTAGTCGGCCCTCTTGCCTCAAACAGTCAGAGTTTGCCCTGGCAGGAAGGCCCAGAAAGCCGGCATTTTAAAACAACACTGTTTTTTTCCTGCTACTGATGAAAACAAACAAGCATTCACCCGGTGTTTATCAACACCATTTAAGTGTTTCATGGCAGGACCTCCTTAAGAGCTGCAGGGTTTTGCAGCTAAAGCTGAGTCAGGAAGCCTCTCTTAGATTAGAGCACTTGCCTGCCTCTAGCAAGCAGAGCAGGCCCGTTCAGTTGTCCACATGTTGCCGCCATTCTGTTGAAGGAGCTGCGGGTTGCATTCCTGCCACCTAGCTCCCGGCCGCCTGGCTAGCTTATGCCCCAAAATAACGACACACAAACTGTATTCATATAAACACTGCTTGGCCCATTTCTATTAATGTGTGTAGCACCACAAGGTGTGCTTACCAGGAAGATTCTAGCCTACGTCCATCCTGAGTCAGAGCTTCATCGCGTCTGCCCCAGAGAGGAGAGGAAATGGCGTCTGAGCTCACTTCCTCTTCTTCCCAGCATTCTGTTCTGTTTACTCCACCCACCTAAAGGCTGGCCTATCAAATGGGCCAAGACAGTTTCTTTATTAGCCAATGACCTTCCTCCATCAGCACACTGGGTCAGGGACTCACCCTGATAGTCATTTGAAGTTGACTACCTTCATGATGACCTTACCCCCAAGTAAGGTCACATTCTGAGGTGGTGCCCTTGCTGATTTTTTTTGAGGGGAGGTAGTTAATACATAACAATAATATACCAATTAAAGAGTTGAAAAGGAAGCCTTTTTGTAAAAGTCTCATTTTTGAATTATTCTCTGTGTTAGCTCCCAGCTCATATGCTCTTTGGTTCTGTTTGTTTTAAATTCTTCTCTGATTCAGGAAGAGTCCATTTGCATTTAAGATTTCACAGCCCGTCATCTGCATAATTATACACCTGTGATTACAGGTAGCATGGGGAAACAACGAACATCTCTGAACTCAGGTAGCCTCTTAGCACTTGTTAGCAGAGAGTGACTGGCATTTGGGGAAAGAAGAGGACAGGATGTCAGAAGAAGCCATGTAGCAGTTTGAGCATGAGCAGTTCAGACATCATCAGGTCCTCAGCTCCCGAATCAGGAGTCCACAAATCTTTTTACCCATGCAGCAAACAAGCAGCTTTTTAAGGCCACTAGTAGAATGCTTCTCTATTTTGATTAAATACAAGGCTTTTTATTGGTGTCTTGTGTTACTAGTTACTACTTTTTAATAGGTAAGTGCTGCTTTTTATTCCTCTTAAATAAACTTCCCCCTCCCTTTTTTCTTTAAGATTTGCCTGCAGTGGATAACTCAGTGTTTTTGGAATTACTTAGATTGGATTGAAATATGCCATTATATTGCTACTTGTGTTGTCCTTGGTCCTGATTATCAAGTGTATGTCTGCATAGCTGTTCTCAAGCATCTGCAGCGAGACATTCTTCAACATACCCAGACTCAAGATCTGCAAGTCTTTCTCAAAGTAAGTATGCTCATGTCTAAGGGGAAAAGTTGTTAAAAGTTAATCACTAATTTGGGGCACTTCATCATTTTCTTCGGCATTCTTCAATTGCTGGGATAAGACACCTTAACCAAGACAATTTATAAAAAGAAAAGCAATTTTAATTTGGAGTTCACAGTCCCAAAAGCTTAGAGGCCATGACTATCATGGCAGGGAACATGGCAGCAGGCAGACAGGCATGGTACTGGGGCACTAGCTGAGAGCTTTCATGTTTATCCATAAGCAAGAAACAGAGAGGGCTAACTGGAAATGAACAGTGACAAATGTCCATCAACAAGGCCACACCCCCAATCCTTCCCAAGCAGTTCTACCAACTGGGGACTAATCATTGAAATATAAGAGCCAATGCAGGTCATTCTCACCCAAACTAACACAATTATCAGATGCTTATCTAGCCCCTTATCACCAAATCTCTGAGTGGTAGATATTATTGTTTTCACTTTTGAAGTGAGGAAAGTGAGCAGGGAATTATGTTGCCTAAAGCCTAAATTCTGTCCTGCTAGAGGAGAGAAGTATCCAAAGCTTTAAGTTAGCCAGATTATTGCTGCATCATATTTGATCAATAAATGCTCAGTTTATTTTGTTCAAAAGGTTGATAATTGTAGCATGCGGGCCTGCCATTCTGTAACATGAGGGCCGGCTTGTTGGGGTTTCTGTCCTGCCTGGTACCCCACAGCCGGCAAGTCCCAAAGAAAATCACACAGAGATCTCCATAAGTTATAAAACTGATTGGCCTATTAACTCTGGCTACTTATTAGCTCTTGTAGCTTATATTAACCCATTGTTCTTTTCTATGTTAGCCACATGGCTCGGTACCTTTCTCAGCTGGGTAGATTACATTTTGCTTCTTGGTGGTCTGGGCAGGAATGGGAGGAATGGGCTTCTTCCTTCCTAGCATTCTCCTGTTCTCATTGCCCCACCTCTGCTTCCTGTCTGGTTGACCCACCTATACTTCCTGCTTGGCCAATCAGCATTTATTTAAAATGTGATTGACAGAATACAGACAATTCTCCCACACCAGATAATTATAAATTTATTGTTCCAGAATGTTTTTTCTAAATTTTCCATTTTTATAAAATGTTTACATAAAATTTTTATAATAAAAATCAATTAAAAAGAGGAATAAATAAATAATATAAATAAATAAAAGGCAAAAATGTTTGTATTATTCTTTCACTGCACTTGCAATAGTAGAATATTTGATAGTAACCTTAAATAAAATAACTTTGCTTACTTTCTACATTACAATGTAATGTATTTGAAGTTTAGGCGATTAGCAGGCATGATATGTAAATACATTGCCATATGTAGTTCTTGTTGGACTTATAAGAAATCCAACTGTTGGTTTAATGCTGAAATCATAATTGAGTTTGACATTTTTTGGTGATTCATCTCCTCATTCATCTCACAGTCACAAAACATATTCATCCATCAAAATGTGAATGTTTTTGTAAATTAGTTTTTTTAATATTGGGTATTTGCCAGAATTAGTTTCCATTGAGTTGTTTTTTAAGATAATGCCATTAATCACTTAACACTGCCAGCCAATCATTTCTTAGTAAAACATTTTGAATTCAAAACATCTTAAACTGTAAACATCACTGGAATTATAGTCTTAGAATCATTATTAAAGAAAATGTTTGACAGAAGAATATATACAGAAGGAACAATAAGACAGAGCTCCAAATAATGATTTATGTGAGGTGATCCCGAGAACAGGCCGTTTTAATAGGGATTATTCTGAAGACAACGTGGGCTCACATGCAGTCAGGGACATTTCATCTGCTATGGTGATTGGGTACTGGAATTTTAGGGTTTAATGTTTGTCTATATGGAATTTCCCCAGCATGTAATTCTTTAAACTCCTTTGAGTTTAGTTAATTATATAAGTTATATTACTATCTGAGATGTTTCTATTCTTCCTTTTCCAACATGCTCCTTAGCTTTAAATTATGACTCTTAGCTTTAAATAAATGGTCTGTCTAGGTTAGTGAAGGACTTTCAACACTTTCTCAATAAATATTTGTTGAAAAAATAAGTATGAAAATCTCTTAGGTGAACAAATTAGTTTTATTTATACTGAGCCGCAAACATCATTAAATTTTTGCAATGCTTCCCGCTGTCATCTCCGATGGAAGAATGTCTCTATGTGTCTTTGTTTAATGCTGGTGACTACTGCAATGTCATCTTTCCCTGGACAATTGCAGTAGGGTGTAAAAATGATGGCCATTTTAAAGGTGAACCTAACCTTATTGTGTGCTGGGCACAGTGCTCTCAGTTTAACCTAAAGGGTTTTAAATGGTGCAAAGGTTATCGTCTAATTCCTATTTAAAATTACTAGAATTTGAATTGAGTCTGTTAAATCCCAACTAAGACCTTGTTGATAAGGAATTAACTTCAGCATGTGTCCTCAGGCTAACCTCACTTTAAAATTCTATTATTTGCATTTTTCTGAGAGACTCAGAAAAGGTGCTTTTCTTGCTAGTACTGTGACTTCATTTTTGTTGTTGAACTTTCAGTGTATAGTTCTCAGAAGCCTTTTCTCTTTTGATGGGCATTTTATTCTTGCATAATAGATTTTGGTGTAGTTTTCTTAAATGTATTCATATGCATGTATATTATTTGACCTCCATTAAGATCTATAGAAGCATCTTACTTGCAAAGTATATGACTATATGTGCAAAAATTCTCACAGTTAACTATATATATTCATATATAGTAACATGTGACTCAGACTTTCTGAAAGGGAGAAAAAACTTAATAGTATTTCTCCATAAAACAAGAAGCTACAGCTATGATAATATCCCTTATAATGACAGTTCCATCGTTTATTCCTTGGTTTGAATATCTGCTGGTACTACTTCTAAAGGGAAGTAAGTTGAACTAAAACAACTTCAAATTTTTATTTTGCAAATAAACCATATTTTATCTATAAAAGATAATGAGAGGGCAAAGTAATGACTCAGTGTGCAACCTAAAAAGCTGAATTCAATCCCAAGAAGCACAGATGGCAGAAGGAGAGAACGACTCCTGGCAATTGTCGTCTGACCTCTGCATAGGTGTACACACACAGAATTGTAACTTAAGGAACAAAAGGATGATAGTTCAATGTGTAAAAATAAACAGAATGAGCATTTGACTGTTATAAATGTTTCAGTTATTAAGGCACAAGTGAATTAGTGTTCAGAATATTGAGAACCTGAGATGTGTTTAATAACCCTCCAGTTATTGCCAGCTATTCCAAGAACCTCTAGAAAACTAGATGACTCTTCTCTTAAATGTTGAAAATATGTGCTTCTTTTCTCAACTTAAGTTTCATGTATTGATTGAAAGTAAGACCATGTCATGAAAAGCCTTGCTTTCCAAATGAAACTCTGTGTGAAATATGTTCTATAGAGAAAATAGCAGCCCATCCATATTCATTTTAGCTTAGGCTCAAGATTTTAAATCAGACTGTTGAGAGTCTAGACTTCTTGCCTGAATTTCTAACAGCCCACTGGAGAGTTCTTGGTGATTCTGAATCACTACACTGAAAAGACAAGCAGAGGTGGCTTAGATCAGATAGTGGAGAGCACCACTAGCTGTCAGCCCTGCTTTACTGTTGGAGCACTGGGGTTGGATGGGGTGTTGTATGGGGTTGAATGGATACTTGATATTCCTATCCTCATTATATCACTAAACTGTCTGAGTCAGTAAATATCATGGATATGAACTAATGGAAGCCAAGTACTCGCTACATTTTTGTTCTTGCTTTGATTTTAGCTTTTTATTTTATTTATTTATTTTTAAGACAGGGAGTTACTACTTGGTCCTGGCTGACCAGGCTAGCCTTGAGCACTAGGATTAAAGGCTTACACTTCTGTGCCTGGCTTGTTGTTTTTTTTTTTTTTTTTCAATATCCTTGTAGATAACAACTCAATGTGGGCTAGATAATAGAATAGTCTTTAAGCATGATGAATACAAACTCAGAGGCAGGTGTGGTGGTGCGTGCCCTTAATCCTAGCACTTGGGAGGCAGAGGGAGGTGGATCTCTGTGAGTTCAAGGCCAACCTGCTCTTGTGAATTCCAGGACAGACAAAGGTGCACAGAGAAACCCTGTCTTGAAAAACCAAACAAAAACAAAGCAAAACAAAAAATCAAAACTCAGAAATTGGGGTTCAACCTGAAGACCAGAAAAGCAAAACAGCCAGCCACTGCCTCTTAACTCTATCTCAGTCCAAAATGGTGATCCTAGTTCCAGGAATCTCAGAATAAGACTGAGACTGAGAGTTGTCTCCTCCCATTTTATAATCCTTTCTAGTGCTGTGATTAAGGGTGTGCACCACTACCGCCTGGTTTCTATGCAAACTAGTGTGGGTACTGGAATTAAAAGTGTGTTATTATTGCCTCGTCTGCAAGACTGGCCAGTGTGGCTATTTTACTTTTCTGATTTTCAGGCAAGCCTTATTTATTAAAATGCAAATGAAATGCCACTATGATAGTCAAGTGCGTCAGCCTCACACTTTAGTGAGACACCTTTTAAAGCTATGATGAAGCACTCAAGCTCAGTTCTGAGACCTAGTGGTCTATATTTACTTTTTTATCCCTTTATTTTATTCATTCATTATCAGTTTTCTCTTTGAGGATGCTAGGGATTTCAAACATTTTTATCTGAAATAGCCACTGGAAGTCTATGAGTGCCACAATTCCAGAAAGAAAAACACCCAACAAAATTAAATTCTCAAATTTCATAGCTAACTAGAAAATCTAAAACCATTTTTTGCTGTCAGAACATTTTGATTAGTGGACTTCTATATAATGAGTGTTAAAAAGCATATCTATACACATAGATTTGTTGGAATCTTTGTTTCTGGGTCCTGTGGTGAAGTTTGAGTGTCCCATGGACTGGCCTTGCTCGTTCCTTCCCCTCTCCCGAGCTCATAGACTGGAAAGGATTGTTAGCATCCATTTGTCCATGGACCCTGGGGACAAGCTTCACTGAAACGCCAAGGCAAGGGGAAGACTACCTTCCATTGGAAACCAGGCTGTGAAAGCTCAGAATACTTAATTAAAAATTCTGTACTGAATCCTGCATATTATAGAAAATAATTTATAATTATGAGAAAAATCAGATTGATTTCAACCCAATCAGTAGCTTGTTGAGAGGGATGTTTTGTTTGTGGCTACAGCTGCTGTTATCAGAAGGTGATGACAGGATAGAAAATGGAGATTTTTAGACAGAAAAAGTGATGAAATACTACTATTAAAGCAGATCAGCCCAGGGAATAAATAAAGTCCGCCTTGTTCACCATCAGGTGTGCTTTTAGATGGCGTCTACATTGTCGTTTGTCACTTGAAAAAATGAGTGACAATCATGTTAGCTTGGGTTTATTGTTTAATCTCTTCATACCATAGTTTCCTTATCTGTGCAGTTGGGGATGAGGCAATAACTATTGTATGGAAGTATTGAGCAGTTACGTGAGATACCTCAAAAATACTTCTAGAACGTTGACTGACACATAGCAAGTGCTCCAGAAAGAAAACTAATGATTGGGGTTCTTTGGCTCCACACCAGCCCCCTTTGTTCTTATTTCTCTGTTAGTAAACAGATGTTTAGGGAAAATCTGCAGTAAAGAAGACATTATTTTTTGGCGTCTTTGGTAACCTTTCGTGTACTTTTTGTCTTATAGATTTTTTTTTTACCTGTTTGTTTTGTCATCTTAGCATATGACATCACAGTAACACCTGCAGTGGATATAACTGTCCCACCTTTGTCAGAAACACTCTACGGCTGCATCCAGTCAGGGCCGTTCCCTCATTTACCCATCCAGAACTGTCATTTCAGTTAACATCACATATATCTTTCATGCTCAGATATGTAGGAAGCACATGTCTTGTCCTAAGCCTTGAGTAACGAGTTCTCTCCAGAAATACTCACCTCAGCTGCCTGGCTATTTGGATCATATATTTGAACTTCTCAGACCCATAAGAAATATACATAACACAGGCATGAGTTTTCTGCAGATTCTTTTGCCTCTTTCTCCCATGTAGCTGTAGGGGTTCTGGATTGCAGGATTGCTGCCACACTGAGCTTTTACCTGGGTTCCAGAGGTTGAACTTGGGTCATCAGATTTGTGTGGCAAGTATCTTTACCCACTGATCCATCTCTCTAGCCCCATGTGTTTGTATATTTTAATAATAACTATTTAAACTGAATAAAACACTCCTCTTAAATGCTTTTTATGAAGTCTGGCATTAATGCAAATCATTTAAGTAATCTTGGCTAAATTTTACAGTTTTAGTACATCACCATTCTTCCACTTTAACTCACCCCAAATTTTTTCTCTATAAATTAATTTTTGAAAAGTTACTGTAAGCTTGCAAACACATTAATAATCAAATGTTTGGGAGCAAATAGACTCAGTAATAAATGATGGAGGCAGGTCTTGTATCGTATCTGTTGGTTTCATTGGTTAATTAATAAAGAAAACTGCTTGGCCCTGATAGGACAGGAAATTAGGTAGGCAGAGTAAACAGAACAGAATGCTGGGAAAAAGAAAGCCAAGTCAGTCAGTCGCCATGATTCTCCCACTCCAGACAGCCGCAGGTTAAGATCTTCCCTGATAAGCTACCTCGTGGGCTACACAGATTATTAGAAATGGGTTAGATCAATATGTAAGAATTAGCCAATAAGAGGCTAGAACTAATGGGCCAAGCAATGTTTAAAAGAATACAGTTTCCATGTAATTATTTCGGGGCATAAGCTAGCCATGCGGGCGGCCGGGTGCCAGGGACGCAGCCCCGCCACTCCAATTACTACAGATAAAAATCATACTGTACCTTGTGTCTACTTAACACAAAATCAAAATATTATGCTTAATGGAATTTTTGGTTGCAGAAAATATTTTTGACAAATAAGTCTCTGGTATTTTTGAAAATTATAATTGATAACAAAGAGCTTTTAGAAATGCAGGTTACCTTACCTTCCCTATTAGGCATATCCCAGAGGATTTGGGAGAAAAGACAGTGATATCTGAGTATCTGTGATGGGAAGGTTCTTTTATTCTTGCCAAGTACTTGAGGAGCAAAAGCTGAAGTCAATAATCCTTGATGTATTGCCCTCACATTGTGCTGTGTCTGATGTGTGCTCAGTAGAGGGTATCTCAACCATTTTAAAGACTATCAGTTGACACTGTTATGACCACCATTAATGCTCTAAGTCCTTACTGAATGCAAGACCATGGGCAAAGGACTTTAGAGGTATTGGCTATTCATTCTTTGACTTATTCCAGTACTTTCTCTGTAACAGCTGTATCCCAAGCACGGGTGTAGTCGCATGATAGAATGTCCGTGTCCCACATGGTTCTTAAATTCTGCTGAGAGAAACAGTATAGATAGTATTTCTGACATAATTCTTCTTACTGAAGGACACTGTGGCACGATGAGGGAGTCAGAGGCATTGTTTGGACCACACCAAAGGATGGGAAGAGCCATGAATACCTTAGAAGAAAAACCTTATGAAGAACTCTGGGGGAAACCCTTCATAAAAGCTTAGAGGGGCAGCTGCAAAGCTCAGAGGCAAGAATCCCCATAGAACAGTAGTTCTCAACCTTCCTAATACTGTGATCTTTAATATAATTTTTTTATGTTGTGGTGACCCCCATTCTTAAAATTATTTTTGTTGATGCTTCATAAATGCAATTTTGCTACTTTTATAAATAATAATGTAAATATCTGATATTCAGCATCCCTGTGGTCCCCATTAGCACGTGAAAAATCAAGGTTTATAGTCAGTAAACTTATGTAAGTTTGTAATCTGAGAATTAGTGTGGAGAGGTTTTGAATCTTTCTTGGCTGAACCTAAATCCTATTAACTCAGATTGTTCCTGGTTAACTAGTATAGTTATATTTCAAGCAGTATTCTACATTTACTGGATCCTGATCAAATGTTCTAAAAAAAAAAGAAGATGGAATTGAACTTTTATGTCTGAAGGAAAGAAAGAAGCTGTGTTTATATTATATCATGTGATAGCACACACAGTACTGTGGTTAGGAATGTTAGTTTCTAATGCTGTTTAGTAATTCAACGTCTAAAATCCAGAGTTGATGAAAGCAATCATTGAAAGCAAACTGATAGAAAAGCATTCTCTCAGTGAACTTTGTAAACCAAATTTAAATTATTGCAGTACAACCTATTAAAGTGTTTACTTGAGCAACTGTTTCACTATTGTTACAAAAACATTAAAACTTTTTAAAAAAAAATCTGTACTTTACACATGCTTCCCAATTCCTAGAACAGGATGGTTCCAATATACTTAGGTCTGCAAAAGAAACTGTAGTTCATGCTTTGCGGAAATGGTCAGTCACAACTCGAATGATAGCCTAATAATCTAAATGGACATAATCGCAAGTAAGATTATCCCCTGAGAAGAGGGCTAGAGAATCTCTAGGAAAAGATGAAAAATATTCTACTTTAAAGATTAAAAGTGAAACTTGGGCACTTTATATTTTTATTCAGAAATAAAATTGCCTGCCAATTTTTTTAAAACAATGAACAATACAATTTACACAATTGCATTTAAAAGGTATATTTAAATTTTTCCCTTATAACGTGTTGTTTCAGTAACCTTTTATGCTAATATTATGATATCTCTTCAGCATAGTTACTAAAATATATTCTTTTAACCTTAAAATTTATATCTAAAAGAGGAACCAGTTTTTTGGGAAAAAAAAAAAAAACAAAATTTAAAATAGAAATACATTTAAGCCAAGTAATTAACTGTGGCTTCCCTATGTAGCTTTATGTTTAAATGAAAGTAGAATAATAAAAGATGTTAAATAGTTTTTCATTATTTTTTGCCAGGAAAGTATTATTAGAGCCATTGTTCAAGCACTGCTATTTTTCATTGCTAAGTTGCATTTAATGAATAATAAGCTTTTATTTGAAAATCATGAATGCATCCTGTAACAGTTCTCACAGCATTGAAATTTCTCTGTTAGGGAAGCTGTTGCTATAATTGCCTTCCAACTTAAGGTTACTTTTAGAGTAGAAATGATCAAAGTCAAGTCACTCACATATACTTTAAAGAAAATGCGTAAGTTTGTAAGAGTTCTAGCATTACAACAATAGCTTTTTAAGATGAATTCTGGTACAGTAAGGTTGATCTTATTTTTATCCTTTTCCCCCTGGTGAACAAGTACTTTTGATAGACAGAAATTTACATAGACTCAATATTCTGCCATTAATAAGTGAACATATATTTGTTTTGTTTTCTTTGTTGAGTCAGGGCTTCACTATGTTGCCCAGGTGACACTGAATCTACTATCCTCTTGGGACAATCTGTCAAGGACAAGGATTACAAATGTGTGTGACCAAGCCCACTGGAAACTCTTCTGTTTGGTTCAATTGTATGCTGAATAATTTGTGTCAACTTGGCACACGCCAGAGTCATGAGTGGAAGAAGCCTCAGTTGAAAAAAATGCTTCCATAAGATCCAGATGCAAGGCATTTTCTTAATTAGTGACCAGTGAGGAAGGACCCAGCCCTACTGTGGGTGATGCTATCCCTGGGCTGGTAATTTTGGGTTCTATAAGAAAGCACGCTGAGCAAGCCCTGTGAGCAAGCAAGTCAGTAAGCAGCACCCCTCCATGGCCTCTGCATCAGCTCCTGCCTCTGGGTTCCTGCCCTGTTTGAGTTCCTGTCCTGACTTCCTTCAGTGATTAACAGCAATCCTGAACTATAATCCAAATAAACCCTTTCTTCCCCAAGTTGCTTTGGTTGTGGTATTTTATTGCAGTGACAGTAACCCTAAGACAAGTTTCATGTTTATTAATGGGAGGACATGGTTTGCGTTGGCTGTTAATGTCTAGGATACAGTTCTTACTTCAGTCACTCTGGTGTCTTGTGTGCACAACCAAGAGCTTACACATGCTAGTAGAATGTACGAGTAAACAGTGAGAGAATGGCTGAGACAGTCCTTCACCTTACAGTGAAAAGTGGAATTCACACGCTTGTGTTGGATGGTTTAATGGTGGATTCCTCAGTAAACACCATTTAGTTTCTTCAGCATCTGTCAACCCTGCTGAGCAATAATAATGTTTTAGATTGTCTATATTTTTTTTCAAATGGTGTAGATTTTGAGTGCCATGTGGCACACTAATAATAAAGTTATACATAACTACATGCATGCTGTGAACTATTACTCATAAGTGAATATATATGAGGTTTTTATATATATATATAATATGAGTACATATGAAGCTTTTAAAATCATCCTTTATGTGAAAAATTGTATGTAGTTTTAGCTACCTTACATTGATGCATCTCTTCTATCACTGCTAACAAACATTGCCTTTCATTCTTTGGGACTGCTATTATGTTTATGTTATTTATTTTTCATCTTTAAATTATAATCTTGTGAGGGCACGAATTGTCCAAAATTTTTATATCCTCAAAAGCTAACATAGTTGTGTTGAATTGAGAATAGCTATTTTGAAGATTTTTAAAAAATCTTTCAGATAGATACTCCATTAGATAATATTTGAGACTGTTGAAAGGCATAGTCAAACCCTATCCCCAGAGACTTAAAATAATAAATAGATGTTCATGCTGCTTATTCTTGAGTGCTCAATTGGGACACTAACTATTAGAGCAAAAGTGCCTGCTCACATGCACAGTGCCAGCATTGTGAACGACAGGCTGATGGAGGATTTTATGAGCAGTGGCTGCAGCACAAATTCCGTGTATATCACAGCATCACAGAGAGTTCAGAGCCATTACTAGTTTCATAGTTAACTATTGAAATGTATGTAATTTGTTAGGAAGAACTGCTGCTATTGCTGCTGCTATTAGTGGTAAAGCACTTTTGTTTTTTAAAATAACCTTGCCCCACGAGGCCATGATTCATTCCTAACAGGTAGAGACACGGCTCCCCAAATGAAAAACAATTATACACTTACTAGCTATGTAAACTGCCCCAGCATCTACAGCTGAAAACAAATGATACTCCAGCTACTTAAGCATTATTCACTTGGAACTGTGTATCTTTCTCTAAGCAAATGAACTTCCCTTCTTATTTTCCTGGCAGGAAGAAGCACTCAGTGGGTTTCGAGTGAGCAACTACTTTGAATACATGGAGACTCTGGAGCAAAACTACCGACCAGTACTGCTGAGAGACATGCGCAGTCTGAGGGTGCAGAGCACATAGATGACGAGGGCTGCCCTAACTTTATGTTGTATTCATTTTTAAAGGAGATAAGGCGGTGTGATTGTGTCCTGTCTACATCGGCAGCATGTGCTTTGTGTGTCCAGGCATTGTCAGTCAGTGTCGAGGTTTGGAACACAATATATTCGTGTTGCTCTTGGCTCAGTTTGTGAAATGAAGTGAGTTCATTTTTGCAAGGTTTTCATTCTTTAAATTTGTAGGACCGGGACTAGCTTTTAGTTTGTGTTTGACTTAAAAAAGGATCAAAGACCTTAATGTAAAACCTAAAAATCCAAAACTGCTAGAGGAAAACGGGGAAAACACTTGAGTTGAAAGAGGCAGTGACTTCTGAATAAGATCCCGGGAACTCAGGGAATGAAAGCAAGCAGAGACAATTGTACTGCACACTTGTAAAGTAGAAGAAAAGGAAGGCAGAGTACAAATCGGGGAAAAGTTGTCATGACTCACCTGAGAAGGGCGAATATCTAGAATATATGCCGAACTAAATAAACTACAAAATAGTGAAAGAACAAAAAGACTCCAGTCAGCAACTGGGCAGGGAAGTGAGCAGACACTTCAGATGGTGAAGCACCCATTAAAAACGGGTACATGAAAAAAGGCTCACCACCTATATATCCATAAGGAAAATGCCCATCGAAACAACATTATCTCACTAAAATGGCTATCAAGAAAAGGAATGCTGGTCAGGCTTGGGGGCAGACACTTATAAATTGTTAGTGGTAATTTATAATGTAGACTGTTCCAGATGGAAATTAGTATGGAGGTTCCTCGAAAAACTAAAAGTTCACCTAAGTTGACCTAGTCACACAATTTATGTGATAAAATAAATAAATGTATGTCAGATTACCATGGAGATCCCTGTACATCTCTGTTCACAATAGCCAGGTTTGGAATCAGTCGAGGTAGACAGTGAAGGTACACACAATAGAGTTTTACTCAGTCATAGAGAAGAACGAAATGAAGCACTTGTAGGAAACTAGAATTGGAGACCATGTTAGCTGATAAAAGCCAGTCCCCCGAAGGAAAGCATCACATGTTCTCTCTCCTGTGTGGAAGCTGCGGGGTGGGGCATGAAACTAAGAGGATGAGCAGTATAAAAGGCCTGGAGATTATAAGAATAAAGTAGTGGAGGGGTGAGGAGCCCCTGACATGGCTCAGTGATTAACGGGCATAGAATGAAATGTCCCAACCTACATCATCTCTACTGTGTAGTAATAGTTTTTCTGTTGATCTTGGGAAGAAGAGACAATTTTATTAAGGAAGGAGGGAGGGAGGGAGGGAGGGAAGGAGGAAGAAAGAAAAAGAAAGAAAGAAAGAAAGAAAGAAAGAAAGAAAGAAAAGGCCTGAGTACCAGAAAGAGTCCATAGAGATGGGCAAAAGCCTATTTTCTTCATTTTTACAGCTGTACATAGGGAAAAACACAGGCAACGGCACAGTTGCTTATTTTCCCTGTGGCGGAACAAAGCACATCTACCAGGACATTGTCCTCAGACATAATTGTCTTTCTAAAAGGTGCTTTTTGGACCGATATCAATTTCCATTGGAAATTTGGGCTCACATTGCTCATTTAGAAGACAAATTGTCTCCCTCATGCTGATGAGCATTCTGCTATTATTTCTTGGCATTTCTTGGTGATAGATTTGATTTGTACTGAACTTGAAAGCATTAAGAACAATAGATTTTTAAATTGAAATGATTCATGCCGTGTTTTATTTGAACAGAAGTCTCTGCCCATAGATTTAACATGTGGGGGTCTTTTTTCTTATATCTATCCATTTACTGTTTGAAAGCCAATACTCAAATATGTTATTAATTTACCAATTTCAGTTTTTTTAAAAAATCCTATAGGTTATTTTGTATTCTTTGCTTTTATAACCACACATTTTATAACTAATACTACTTTTTAAAAAAACTTTCTACCCAAATGAGCCATGCCTAAATTTATTTTCATCAGTGTGTGAGGCAATACAGTTATCAATTTGGGGACAGTTAGGCACTTAAAATACGCTTCTTCCCAAGTCAGGTTTTGTACTGTGCATGCCAGCAATAGCTTTCCAATGATGATGCTGTTAAAGGGTGTTGTAAATTGGCGGATGGTAAATTGAGCAAGTTAATTAGACACATTGCACATTTGACTCCCACTGAATGAGTGAGGGAAGTAGATGACCCTAACGCATGCTTTGTGTGCTGTGTGCTTGTGTGGAGGCAGAGTGCATACAGAAGGTTCCAGCTGCCATCTCTTCCTGAGTGATGCTCTTAGTTCCAAGAGACTGCAGCCTGCCTTCATGTGAAAGCGTTTGCATTGCGGATAGACATTGTTTGCATCGTTGGTGATGGATGACTTACTGGAAGTTCAGGTAATATCTGAATTATGATAGTCACATTTTGCAGACAGTGACTTCATCTGGAACAAGGAGGTTTTCATTTCTCTTTTATAAAAATAGAAACAGAATTGGACAAGGTTGTTCAATCCTGTGATCCCAGCACCCAAGAAACAAGAATCAGGCCATCGATGCAAGTTTCAGACCAACTACTACTACATGGTGAAACCCTATCTCAGAAACAAAGATTAAAAAAAAATAAGTAAGTAAAAAGTAATGAGACTGGGCAAGATGTCTCAACAGAAAGGTGCTTGAGGTCAAACCTAAAAGCCTGAGTTAGATTTCCATGACCTTACCCCATAGCAGAACAGCACTGACTCTCACAAGTTGCCTCCTGCCCTCCACACCTGCCCCACCAGAACAATGTAATTAACAAATAAAAAAAATTGTCTTTTGGTTAAAAGACAATTCAAAATTAAAAATAGGAAATGTCTTAAGAAGATAACTTACATTAGTTTCATGGAAGGAAACATGCAGTATTATTTGTGTGGCTACCCTTGTGATTTGTATCTCTACTTATTTTAAGAATAATAGCCTTAAAGAATACTGCCCTGCCTCAACTGTGTAACTAAGTACGAGCTCTTGGGACAGACTTTGTCTCTTATTTGTGAAGAGCCAATTCATATATTTTTCAGAATTTAAATATAAATAAAATTTATGATATAAATTGTCTTGAGAGACCTTTATTAGTATGTAAATCTTTGGCCATCTGTTTTCAAATTTTTATTTTTAGTACATAGAAGCATAATTGCTCAGTGGTTGGGTGCTTTCCAGGATGCAGAGGGCTGTGGACTCCATCTCCAGAACTTGAAAACACAACACTTATAGTTAGTAAAGTATCTGTCAAGGTAGTACACAGTAACTCTCGGGGAAGTATTGAAACTTCTCTAAAATAGCCTGTCTAAATCTGTGATTAGTGAGTAGTACTGTGTCATACTGAATCCTACTGTCTGTTTTCCAGATGTTAAAGGAGTCTGTTTTATTTTCATTTACACAGACAAGCACTGCACATAAATATAGTTGAAAACAAAACAAAACAAAATCTAAGATAGGCTCAGCAGTTAAGAGCACTTGGTTTGCGTAGGACCTAGGTTCAGTTCCCAGTACCCACCCAGAAGCTTGCAGCCATCCATAACTCCAGTTCTATGGGATCTAGACATTCCGACCACTGCAGGTACCAGGCATTCACACAGTAAGCATACATACATGTAAGCAAAGCACCCATAATAAAAAATTAAAAATAAGTTTAAAATTTTTAACTTGGAAAACAAGTGAGATATGACACTGTTAAGGGTTTAACATCTTCATGAGATGCATTATTTTTAAACCATGGTAATATAAAAATGACAAGAGCGTTTCCTCCTGGACTTAGGAAGGTTTGATAAGGTAATAAGTGATAAAGACTGATTGGGTTGAGTTTAATAGAATAGAATAGAGGATTACTGCAAAATAAAAGAAAACAAGTAGTAGTTAACACAGGCTTGAGTGCAAACATAATTATTTTATTCATTTTATTTTTGAAATAGCAAGTAGAACTACATTTACTTTGGGGTAAGGATGAAGCAGACAGAAGAACTTGACGATTTAGACCCAGGATGAACTAAAACGAATCCTGTATTTAGGTAGAAGAGAACGTCATGAGCCTTAGGGCATGCATGGAGTATTAGCATCTGCTGAGATCCTGGACATTTAATTCAAAGTAGCTTGAGATAGTAAATGAACACAGATGTATAGTAGGCATTTTCAGAAACTTGATTTCACAGTGATGGTTTTTTTTTAACTTTAAAAAAATGGAACCTTAAAATCCACTTATTTTTATTATAAACAAAACTGGCTTACAAGTTTAACAAACTGACTGATAACTCACCAGATGTCTAGACTTCCTTTGCTTCTAGGCAGAGCTAGGGACCCTTAACATCTTACATGGGAGAAGTTTAAAACTCCTAAAAGCAGTGATGGTTGTTTTATGGGGGAAACAATTTGGTAGGATTTCTAGGTATTGAGAGTATATGATAGAAATGTCAAGGACAGTAAGTGAACTGGGAAAAACAGTTCAGTTATGAATCCGTGACTGTAAGATGAGTTGGCAAAGCTGTATGTTCCCACCACCACCACCCTTTTCTTTGTGGGACCATACAATGAATAGACAATCAAGATCAAATAGAGAAGGGAGTGGGAGAACAGGGTAAAGGAGGGAATTTAATCCTTTCCCTTTTTTTTTGCCTTTCTCCATTTAAAACACTGTATTTTATTTACCCTTCTTTGAATGAACCCCTCTTCCCTCATGGCCCTTTTCCTAGTTACCTAAACTGCATGGATATTCCAAATGAAATGTTCATATTAAAACTTAAGAGAAAACTAACATTCACATGTGAGAAAACATGTAATCTCTGTCTTTCTGGAGCCTGGTTGGTGTGCGAAGTCCTTCTGTATATGTGTTGCTTTTATTGGTTAATGAGTAAAGAAACTGGCTTGGCCTGATAGGGCGGAGTAGAACTGAATGCTGGGAGAAAGAAGGCAAAGTCAGGAGAAGCCATGTAGCCCCACTGGAGACAGATGCCAGAACTTTACCCTGTAAGCCACAGCCTCATGGCGATACAAAGTTTAATAGAAATGGGTTAAATTAAGATGTAAGAGTTAGGTAATAAGAAGCTAGAGCTAATGGGCCAAGCAGTGATTTAATAATACAGTTTCTTTGTGGTTATTTCGGGAGTCTGAGTGGCTGGGAAATGAACAAACAGCCTCCTACTATACCTGGGGACCTCATTCAGCATAATCATTTCTAGCTCTATTCATTTACTTAAAATTTTACATTTTTTTGCCACATGAATAATATTGCATTGTATAACTTTACCAAATTGAGTTAACAGTTCACCACTCAATGGGCATCTCTGCTGTTGCCATTTCCTGACCGTTGTGAATAAAGCAGCAATGAACGTGGAAGAGCCCATATCTCTGTGGTAAGACACAGAGACCTTAGGTATATGCCCAACAGTGGTATAGCTGGATCTTTGGTCAGATCCATTGTCAGCCGTTTAAGGAAACTTCTACTGATTTCCATAGTGTCTGCACCAGTTTACACTCCCACCAGCAGTGCACGTGTGTTCCCTTTTCCCCATATTCTCATTAGCATTGGCCGTCATTTGTAGTTGCTGCTTTGTTTTTCTTCCATTGGCCATTCTGACTAGGAAAAGATGAACTATTACATGAGGTATCTTCTAGTGAAAGTTAAGTAATAAGAAAACAAATGGTCAGAGCATTTCTAGTAAAAACTTTTCTGTTCAGCTTATATCGAGCTTCTAGCCACTCAGAAATAAGAGAATAAACAATATGTGCACATGTACACCTACACATTCCCAGCTGTGAAAATGCATACATAAATGTATTGTGTACATTTTTCACCGCTAGAAATAAAATCCACCTCTGCTAGACAAGTGCTCAGCCAGGGAGCTACATCTCTATCCCAATATAAAATAAAGCATTAACAGATACTTTATCAAAAATACATATTCAAGTAACACTCAAAAGTATGCATGATCATGATTTTTATTTTTGAGACAGGCTTTCTCTGTAGCTTTGAAGCCTGTTGTGGAGCTAGCTCTTGTAGATCAGGCTGGCCTCAAACTCACAGAGATCTGCCTGCCTCTGCCTCCTGAGTGCTGCAATTAAAGGCATGCACCCCACAGCCCAGCTGCATGATCACTGTTTTAATGGAACTATTAATGGAATCCAGGAGATTCCATTAACACTGAATAGTCATGGAAATTTCCACAACAAATGCACAGCACGATTCTCAACAAAAAGACGTGCAAAGTTTACAAACCTAGTGTGGCATGATGGAGGAAGGTCATTGGCTAATAAAGAAACTGCTTGGCCTTGATAGGTTAGAACATAGGTGGGTGGAGTAAACAGAACAGAATGCTGGGAGAAAGAGGAAATGAGCTCAGACGCCATGCTCCCCTCTCCCAGGCAGACTCAATGAAGCAAGCCGCCAGGTCAGACATACTGAATCTTTCCCGGTAAGACTGGTGCTACACAGATTACTAAAAATGGGTTAGGCAAAATATGAGAATTAGCCTGTAAGAGGCTAGAGCTAGTGGGCCAAGCAGTGTTTAAATGAATACAGTTTGTGTGTTGTTATTTCGGGGCATAAGCTAGCCAGGTGGCCGGGAGCTGGCGTCAGGAACGCAGCCCACAGCTCTTTCAACAGTGGCAGTTGAAACTCTAGAACTCACATTTCCTGTTTGAAAACTGCAATAAATGGAAATTGTCATTGAAATATGGCTGTCTTTAATGAAGTTGGACGTATATCTCATGACATGATACAGCCATGTCCCTCCAGGTGTTCCCCAACAGAAATACAAAGACTTATACACCAGCAGCAAAGTTTTACTCGTGTAGGTACAAAATGAGAACCACCCCATATTTCTTTCCAATAATGAATGGATAAATGGTTATCTGAATTTTAACTCAGCAATAGGGATGACATGGCTTGGTTTCCACACAATTCTGGAAGAAAACAAGCTGCATTGTAGTGAATAAAGAAAACTCCGACAGGAGAAAACATGCCGTATGATCCCACTCATGAGCTCTAGAGGAGTCTGGAGTAACGGAATGAGCATTCATGGCTCTCAAGGACTGGTGGAAGATGAAGAAAGGGGACTGGCTGTATGGAAGCTTGGTGGGGGTGGGAGTTTATACCATAAAGACATTTACATACTCCACATGTTTTTAAAGAAACTGAAACGTCTACTTAAAGCGAGTAAAGTTTGGGCTGTAAACTTCACCTTAATAAAGATGACTATATCAAAACAGAAAATTCTATAACGAGAATCTGACAAAAATGTCATATGAAGGACTCTCAGCATAAGCACTTTGCTGAGGGTTTTTCATGGAGCCATATCAGATTCCTTCCGGTTTACTCCATGTTTGTCAGCTATTGTCTCCATTGAAAAGTGGCTCACTCAGTTGCTTCATATGAAAGTTATTCTTGAGGCTAGAGAGACAGCTCACTGATAAGAACACTTGTTACTCTTGCAGAGGGCCTGAATTTGGTTCCCAGCACCAACATCAGGCAGCTGGAAACTGTAATTACAGTTCAAGGGATCTGACACTGCACGTGTGCACACATTATACACTTGCATTCACTCAGGCACACACACACACACACACACACACACCAAATAAGTGAATCTTTTCTCCTTCTTCAAAGGAGGATGATTCTAAGACTTTCCTTCCTTGCTTTTCGTCTGAATGTATTAACACTTATTGATGTTTTAGTGATAAACTAACCTTGCATTCTTGAGAATAGCTTCAGTTAATCACAACATCTTACCAAGTTCACATATTTAATATGTTAGAATTAGAAGAATTTAAAAAATTAGAAGAATTTTCTATGTGCATGAGGAATCTGTAGTTCTGTGGTTTCGGTATATGGGTAATGTCAATACATTAAAGTAAATGTATGGTAAAGTTCCAGCCTCCTTCTTTTGTAAGAGCTTGCATATAGTAATATGATTTCCCCTTTGATGTGTAATAGAATTCTTCATGGAAACCTATAATTTTTATGATAAGTTTTTTAACTAAAAATTTAATTTGTATAATAGCTTCAGGGCTATTAAAGTTATTTTTTAAGTGAACTTCGGCAAGCCTTTCTTTCACTGAGTTTGTCCATTTCATTTTAATTTTCAGTGCTAATGAGGAAAAGGACAATCTCACCAGGTCCCACTCCTAGACAAAGAATTGCTGTGAACTAATGACTACTGAGAGGGGGAGAATTAGCCTCACATCAGGCTGAGGCCTGTAGTTGGTTACCTGATAGAAAGTGGTCAGCTCTACACAAAGCCACACTAACCAAGCTTAGCAGGTTGTATTTATATATTTATGCATAAAAATGAATAATGAAGGAGAATAGTCCATCAATTTGAGAGGAAATGGGGGGAGCAAAGGGAAGGAGAAGCATCATAATTTTAATTTAACTCAAAAATTTTAATTTAAAATTTAAATAAGTTGCCATTGGCACCAAGTGTTTCAGGAGAGTTCTTTATTACTCCACTTAGAAGAGGAATGTGTATTTGTGTCACTGCTTTTGTCTGATTCATTTGGCTGATGTTTATAATTATTCAATGCTTTTACTCTGCCATCCTTTATTTATTTTTCTACTTTCAGTTCCGTTGATCTGCATTGGGATCTTGGATGTTTCCTTTAATTTCATTTCATTTCTTCTTTAAGTCATTTACTTAAGGTCTTTCTCTTCTAGCCTAGGCATTTAAGGCTGTGAAATTCCTTGTGTTCTGCCTTAGCCACATCACAGATTTGGGATATTTTCCCCTTCTCATTTATTTAAAACTTTGTCATATCTCTTTATATTTCCATTGATTTACAAGTTATTTAGAAATATGGTATTTAGTTTCCAAAGTAATTTTTAATTTCTCAGGAATACTTTTGTAATTAGTTTCAAGTATAATCTTAGAAAGAACATTCTTGGGGCAGTAGTTAGGAGTGCTTCCCCTTCCAGAAAACCTGGATGCCCAGCACCAACAATGGGAAGTGCACAGCTGCCTGCAACTTCAACTACATGGAGCCCAAGACCCTCTTGTGGATTCCACGGATACCTGTACACACATATACAGACACACATAAATCATCTTTAAAAAATAATGTTCTTGGTATAATTTTAATGCTTTCAAATTTATTGAAAGTTGATTATGTTTCAAAAATTATCTTATTCTGAGTTATTTTAATGTATACGTTATTTAATGCTAGCATTTTATTCAGTTATGCTGTTAGTAAACACTTAAAAAATCATATCTATGCTTAATTTTTTTTTTGGTTTTTTGAGACAGGGTTTCCCTGTGGTTTTTGGAGCCTGTCCTGGAACTAGCTCTGTAGACCAGGCTGGTCTCGAACTCACAGAGATCTGCCTGCCTCTGCCTCCCGAGTGCTGGGATTAAAGGCGTGCGCCACCATCGCCCGGCTCTATGCTTAATTTTTGTAATACTTGTAAATTTACAAATAGAAGAAAAAAATTCAATTCTATTTTTTCAAAAATTTTAGCTTAGTAGTATTCACAGAATATCCAACAGTATGAAGAATGAAAGAACTTGATTTTGAATTAGAGAACAGACACAATTGAAATATTAAGTTTGAGGACATTAGACCAGTCCCGAATGGATGGCTCAGCAGTTCAGAGGACTGACTGCTTTTGAAGAGTACCTGAGTTCTGTTCCCAACACTCATGTGAGATGGCTCACAACTACTTATAACTCCAGCTTCAGGAGGATCACATGCCCTTTTCTGGCCTCTGGGGCACGCCTATACACATGTAACATACATGCACATAAATAAAAGTAAATCTGCCTTAAGAACTGACCAGTGTTCTTGACAAATATATTTTAACCCACTTATTATGGGATGCATTGCTAATATAAATAATAGCAGTGCATTCAGTTCTATGTAAATACATTTGTTAGCAACAACATACCTGTGTAAAAGTGATACACGTGTAACATGTTGGCATTATCTGGACTACACCATGCATCTGACAGACTGCAGTCTAGCCTGGAAACCCAGTCATGATTTGGAAACAATGTTACTTTTTGATATACAGCATGTGTGCAAATATGTGCTTTTCTTATATGGGAACTGACAGAGATTAATCTGGGATTTGAATCCATGTAGATGCTTCCCAGATAATGATGTAGAAGAGACAGTCATATATTCTAAAGAAAACGGTGTGACAGTGGAAAACCTGAGCACCTTATGTTTCAAGATTTCTGCTATCACAATAGCTTTATGGAGTCTTAATTTGTCCTTGCTCATCCTAGCCCAAGTATCCGCTATTATATGTGATAACTGGGATACAGTATGCACACTACAACCTTCCATTCAATCCCTGTACAACCTTTCTTGTTGACACTGTTTTTGAATAAGGATGTCTTGTATTGTGTATTTGTGGTGTTGGGGATTGAATCCTTGTGGTAGGCAGGTACACAAATACTGACTACATATCCAATCAGTGTTTTATGTGCTCAGTGTTTATATATTCACCATGTCTACTTTTTGTGCTACAATGGCAGAATTGATTTGAATATTTGTGACAGCTTGCAAAATACTTAAGCTTACAAAGCTTAAAATATTCATTACCTGGTCCTTTACAGAAAAATCGGTCAACGTGCTTTAGAATACTAATTTTACATTTAAATCTGAATTCATGTTGACTGAATAACAATTTTAGAAAGAGAGGGGACTGAATGGGACATGCAATGCAAGCCCACTCTGTTACCAATGATGAAAATACTATTCAGATGTGTCCTCAAGATGATATATAAAGGATAGCGAATGTGGTGGGTATCCTGAAGAAATTAGCCTTACCTAAATTTGAATCCCAACTCTGCCATCAGAAAGTTACTAAGCCTTGATTTTCTTGCAGATAAAATGGGTACATTAGTACCTACCTTAGAAACTTAAGGTGTAGGACAGATAGGAGTAACATCTTTTTGAAGGAATATTATCAATAATAGCTATTCTAACTTGTTGTGTAACTAGATAAGACTAACAAAGCCTGCAACTTAGTTATTCTAACTTTGAGTTCAGTCCTCTTCTCTTTATATTATTTATTCTTTCATATAGCCACTCATACTTTCGTCAGATCCTTACTGTGAATGGGATATTGTTAGGTTTGCTTTAGTGTTTAAACTCATTTTGACTTTCAGAGGAGTAGCTGATTTCTTGTCCTTGCTATTTACTGACAGAAATTAAATTCTGATATGACCTGTGGTTGGACACGTATTTTTGTAGAAATCCAATTTACCCATGTATCCTTTTTATATGGCTAATTTATTTGTATTCCTGATTTAATGATACAGACCAGGTCAATACATAATATATTATCAAGGCATTTTAATTGTTTTATATTCTCCATTGATAAGGAAAATGAATATTTCTTTTGTATGTAGAATAAATTTTGCTAATGTATTCTTTGTAATAAAATTGAACTATTGGGTTCCATTTCCCTCCTGCAGGATATAAAAGGAAAGAGTTATTCATTTTAGTAGGTGCTTATTTATTTAACATATTTATTTATATGATGAATTTAAGCAGGGTGAGGGGAGTTAGCCTTACATAAACCCTGAATTTTCAGCACTAGCAGTATTTTAGCTTCTAAAATCAGTTAACTTCTTTGGCAAGTTTCCCACCCTATATCTTGTTGTTGGCAATAGGCCACCATGAAATGCTAAGCACCATGGAGATAATTGGACTGTCATGTTTGCTAATAGAGTGTATTTGAGGTACATTGGGGGAGACAGTTATTAAAATGTTGGCTGTTAAAGTTGGATCATTCAGTCCAATATTTAAACATGGATTTCTTATCAGGAGACATCTAGGCTATATTTTTTTTTATCAAATAACACGTTTATTTTTAGTCCTTTCCTAAAATTGCCAAAGTTCCTTTTTAGATCTTTTTTTTTCAAATGTAATCATCATTTTACAACAGATATAATTAAATGTAGCTTCATTGGATTAAATCATATAATGAAAACCAAAATTATATTTGGTCAAAATATCTCCCAAGCTTTCCATTTTCTGCCACAGTGCTGCCACAGCTGGGTTCAGTCCTGAAACAGGAAAGGGGCATGAAGAAGGACCTGTCGTCTGACCACCAGGTGAGCTTCACACAAATGGTTGTCCCCCTTCACCTGCAATATCTCAAGCTGTCTTTATTTGTACTTCAAAAACAAGCTTGTTTTTCCCACTATCCAGAATTAGCCTCTGGAAAAAATCAAATATGTTTATTCCCAACTTTTACGTCAAAACAACTTTTAACCAAAAACAATGCTCAGCATTTTGTTAGTCTGGCTAAATATCAATCCAGGCACATCTTGTCCTTACAAAGCTAAAAGGTGATACACATAGTCATTCTCAAGAACAACAATATCATAAAAACTTAACAAAGCATATTTACAGAAATAGGGGTGATTTGCCATAAATTGCTTCCATACAGCTAGCTTGTATTTCTCTAATTCTTACTTCATCCTACAAAAGGGTCCTGCATGCCTAAGCCTCTCTTTAAAGAGTAAACTTTGATAATGCACTTGCCCCACATGTTAATGTGGTTTTCCCCCCAGAATTAGGAGATGTAGTTAATGTTACCTGCACTGCTTTCTGATATGTGTGTGCCCATTTGCTTTTATTGCCTCAGCCTGTCCGCACCGAATCAGAAAAGTTCCCAGAATCTGGAGTAACAGCTGGTATTTCCAGATAAGAAACCTGAGCAGCATCAGTTACCAAAGAATTTTAGGGGAAAATATTTGAGAATAAATGGGGTTTCTGGGAATGATTATATCTGTCCCCTGCATGACTGACAAAGTGAAACTATAAACCACTAGAGAATTACCAACATTATGGGAGAGAAGACAGCGTGCAGTTTGTGTGGTCCTGGAAGTATTCTGTCGTGTGACAAGGTCTACTGGTTTTTGCTGGGTGAGAGACCATCTCCATGGGTATTATCTCGTGGAGACCCACCAGACAAGCATTCATACGCTGATCCAAAACTAGGCCACATGGCTCCCAACAGTTTTCCTCTGAGTAGATTCATCAAACTAATATTTTGGTTAGTAACATGATTCTCAAAACCCATCACTGAAAGAGATGGTGGGTGTGGCAGAGCCTGGGGTAGTGGTCATCAAGTGACTTTCTCCGTAATCTGCTCCACCAAGGTAAAAAGCAGTCCAAGACGGAAGAGAAACTGTGTATTATCTCATTCCTCGGTGTCCTTGGAACCTGGGTCCTTGAATTCATGAAGAGCAAAGCCTTGTGACCAAAGAAAGAAGCTTTGCGTGATGTGACTAAATTATAAGCATTGAATATATTCTATCTCTGTTATTTTCCTGAATAACCTTGAATGAGCCCAGATGGCCAACATTCTAATTTTACGGTGTTTTATTAGATTTCATATTGATGCTTTAAGTGAACATGGGTGAGACAAAGCCATCAGATACAAACTCAGCTCAGAAAGTCTCTCTGGCGTTTTTGCCTATTACCAGATTTATGAACACGATGGACTTCATTTGTGTACAAATTTGTGTGCTGTCAGGAAGCCTATGTCTGTGGGTGAGAGCTGAGCATACACCGTGTTAAGGTCCTAATTGTACCAGTGAACTCATATTGACCACACTACTGTGTTTCGTGTGTCTTGTATGATAAGCTGTACATATAGAACACCTCTATTTTTTAAATTCGAACACTTAGGATCACTTGTAGATTGAAAAAAGAACTCCCCAGTATTTTTATATGAAAAGAATATATTCCAGGTCTAGTGGTGCAAGCCTGTAATCTCAGCTCAGGCAGGAGGATTACAAGTCCAAAGCCTTCCTGACTACAGAACTGTTCTCAGAGAGGGCTGAAGACGTGGCTGAGTGCTAGAAGTGCTTTACCTAATGTAGGGTGTCCCAACTTAGTTCTTAGTAACACACACACAATCGGGGACCTGTTAAATCAATGTGAATTAGAAAATATTTTGATGTGTAAACAGAAAAGGAATATTTCAGTTGGGCTAAAAATTGCCAGGCTGGCCCTGCCACACACCGACACATGAAATAAAGGCAGGACCCTGGTTTATTCAGTCAAGAATATAGTAATTTGCCAGGAGCGACAAGTCCATATTACTAGAAGCATATTATGTGTGTTATCTACCCACCACTAACTCAGAAACAGTGGTCGCTGATTGGTCAGCTGTTTCTCAAAATATGGCCCAATATTCATAAAAGTTCAGTTGCTTACACTGCCACTTACTTATTATTGGGCCATCAAGCCTTATCAGAAAGAGCCTGCTCAATCCATCCATATTTCTCTAGTTAAAGAAATGATTATAGACTTCAGGGGATTTCTGGCTTTGTCATTGAGGTTGTCCTGGGGAAGAAATCTGAATATGAAGAAAGCAAGCTCAGTCCTGAATTCACCAGTACTTCAAAAACCCGATTCTTGCCAGGCGGTGGTGGCGCACGCCTTTTAATCCCAGCACTCGGGAGTCAGAGGCAGGCGGATCTCTGTGAGTTAGAGGCCAGCCTGGTCTACAAGAGCTAGTTCCAGAACAGGCTCCAAAACTAAAGAGAAACCTTGTCTCAGAAAAAAAAAAAAAACAAAACAAAAGAAAACAAAAAACCCGATTCTTCCCAAAGTGGTGGTGAGGGGAGGGGAGAGGAAGAGGATTGGCTGAGTACATAGCCTGTATCCTAATTCGGAGATACTGAAAAGATACACCATTTAAAGAAAATTCATCAGAAATATTCTGTATTTTACGATGTTCTCACAGGATATACATGCATGTGCATTTTATGATTACAGCTCTCACAGAAATGGTCATTTTAACATTCAATCCAATATTCCTTACAACTGAAATTTAGTATTTTTGTTAGGACAAATTGTTCTGTAGATAGCTTTAAATTCCTTGCTTATTTCTCATTGATATCATAGTACAAACTGGTCAACATAGAAGGCTATAAATCCGCAACAAATAAGAACTGCATGTTCTTTACACATTATAGAATTCCATGACAATCAAATTTTAATCAGCCAGTGAGTATTTGAAAGTCTAGTTACATAACGCATCAAATATATGATGGCCTCTACAATCAAAGAGTTTATAATATGCCCCAGAATCATAACATTTTATGTGATTCAAAAATCAAGGGTAAAAACTGGAACTTGCAAATGTTGAGCATTTTATCAAGGGGGACTGATGGCCTGAGCATGTGACTAACACCTCCAGAGAGAACTTGCAGAACATGCGCAAGGGCTACAAGTTTGTTTCCCTGAGCCGGTCTAAAAAGGAAGATGAATCATAGGAAGGATCAGAAGAAGGAGATACAACCTTGAGCTGGTGAAGGAAGCAAGATTTTTGCTGAAAGGGCAGGAAAGGATAGGAGGGATAGGAAAGGATGTCCTGAGGATGCACAGGTATGGAGCAGGATGAAAACAGCCCAGAAAAGACAGCAGCAGTTGACAGTCACACAAGCCCCAAGACTGCTGGAGAGGTTTATTTCAGAAAAAATACTAAAACTGCTCAACTGCCCAGACTTTCTGCTATAGGTTATAAATAACTATTGGTAGATTAGCACTATACAGCAATACTTCATCTCAAAATTTAAAACAAGTCCCAGAATATACTAGTAGCTACATTTGACCTAGTTTATTCATTTAAATTTATTCTCTTTAAAAATGTTCTGCTTTAAAGTCATTTTCCATTTATTTCTTCAAATGTTTTTAAATTTTCTTTTTTTCTTCTTCTTCCTCTTCTTCTATCTCTATCTATCTATCTATCTATCTATCTATCTATCTATCTATCTATCT
>JABTXL010000342.1:5605934-5627822 GCA_025134845.1 Neodon shergylaensis
TCTATCTATCTATCTATCTATCTATCTATCTATCTATCTATCTATCTATCTATCTATCATCGCTTTTTCGAGACAGGACTTCTCTGTGTAGCCTTGGCTGTCTTGAAATTAGTTCTGTAGACCAGTCTGGCCTCCGGCTCACAGAGATTCACCTGGCTCTGCCTTCCCAGTAAAGGGATTAAAGGCGTGTGCCTCCACTGGCCCAGCTGAAAACCGTTTTTTTTTTTCTTAAAAAACAAACTCTTCTTTATTATTGTATTTGCCAATAGTATATGTTTCTAGTTCTTAAACTGTGGGTTATGCTAATTAAGAGGACTTTTCAAGTAAGACTACATACCAGATTTTCAAATTTCCCCTTGAATGGTATTTTAAATGCAATTCTGGAGAACGTAAGAGGTTTGCAGCTAGAACAAAAGGACAAGTTAAAACATTCAGCGATTCTAAAATAAGAATCTATTAAAGATAGTTAGAGTGAACGCTGCTAAGTTTCTCTAATGAAGTAATTATTTCAAGCTGTGTTTCTTAAGGAATATTTAGTAATTAAGCTTATGAGCCCTTAATGAGAGCAAAGCTAGAATAAAGCCCTGTACAAAATACTTTTGACTGCTGTAAAACAGCCGAAGAGCGCAGATGAATGTCCGTAACCTTGAAAGCCCCTGTTTCTAAGATCCCCTCACTATTCAGGGGATACATTTACTACCTTTTTAATGCTGTGTGGCTGCAGGACTAGCGTCAGCACTGGAGAGGGCTTTGTTACCCTTGTCATTAATATTCCCCTCCATTGCCTACCCACCTCCTCTTTATTTGCTGGTTATTCTCTGTAGAGAATCAATTTGTTTGATCCTTATTGATTTCCTTCTGAGACACTTGTAGTTTCCACAGATGCACACTTGACTTAACTTGAATTTTCTTTCAAATTTTATCATATTGTTAATTGGGGGTGCTATCTGGATCCGGTGTTTCTGGGTTCTTGGGGTCTTATCGGGAGAACTAAAAGGCACATGCATAAACTGAGAAATGGAAAGAAAGGTAACTTTATTAAAGTGAAGCGGAGTGTAGCTCAGAGACTCTACAAGTGGGCAACCAGCTCAGAGTTAGAGCATCATAGGTCTGTGGCTGTTTTCTAGGATCTAGGAGGAAAAAGAGCTGCTAAGGGCAATGGACTTCATGGCTCTATGTTTTTGAATGGCAAGCTTGATTTCTCTAAATTTTAGCTTACTGTGCATCTCTTTTCCCATGATGCATCTGACTTTTTATCATATGTATGTCTAATTATGCATAGTCATAGATGGTAAGTAGGAGGTTTCCTCTAACAGTTTCCTCAGAAGACACAGTTTGCCTTACTGTACATGTGCCCAAAACTAGTTCATATTGGACTGGTCTCCTGCCACTGATACAAGATAGAACACATTTACACAAATGTGACCAAAGGGCAATGACTAAAAGTTAATAGGGAGGAGTAACTTAATCCATTGTTTGAAGTGCAGAGTTGAGTAGCCCAATGCAAGTGAGGATGGTAGATGGCTAGATGTTTTGTAAAGAGAGGGTATATGCATAGCCCAAGTCAAATGGAGTTCCAGTTTACTAAGCTATCCCTATGCTTGCTTACCTTATTACTACATTGCGCATGGCAAACATGAAGACGGAATGTCAATAAGCACATACTTTGGTCTTGGTATTATGAATACATAATTTTTACATCTCATCACCTGAATGTCTTTCCGGGGTCAATATATACTGATATGACAAGGGTGGCTGATGTATAAGACCTCTCGGCATCCAGCCTAAATGAGGCATAATCTAGAGTAGTCAAACAGATGACTTTTGGAAGTTTTAGATGATTCTGTTACCAAATTCCATTAGCATTTTTTGTAATAAGCATATTAAACAAGGTTATAGAACTGAAATACCGGGAACACCTGCCTTCTTCACTAAAAGAACTTTTGTTAGGAAGAGTATGTGATGTGAACTATTATTGGAGATAATAGTCTACTACATTTCTATTACATTTCAGGGAAAATGCTCCTGCCACAAGTCAAGGATACTAAGAGACCAAAGAAAGAGGCAGACAGATAGATCCAGGACTGCACAAATGCAAATTACTGGGGACTATGGACCCAGGTGTGTCTTCAGTAGCAGCAACACAGGCCAAGATCTTCACAGGCCAAAGCTGTAGGAAGGGGTCTTATGCTAAGTAAAATAAAGTTAGCCTGTGGACACCTGCACTGTACACAGACTTTTCCAAAGACTATTGACATATTAAGCATTACTTAAGAAAAAATCTAGACATTAGTGGCAGGCCTGGAATACTTGGTTGACTTTCCAGAAACTTTATTATATTATAGATTATAATATGTAATATTTGCAAATCAGAGAAGATGACAGTTATAACTAAAATGGCTGTATCCATCAAACTGGAGGCCTACCTTTCATCTGTAGAAACTTACAACATTATATAAACACAGGTATACTTCCCTTTAAAAAACATTGCTTAAGACAATTTGTGACAATATGGTTGTTCTATCCTTGATCTGATACAATAGTGAAACACATTTTGAGATTTCTGGGAATATGATCTATAACTATCATTTACCCATGTTTACTTCATAGATCAAAAATAATATTCAGGTATTAAAAATGTCATCTCAGTTTGCCTTTGGATGTTAATAACAATGAAATATTGATGAGTATTAAAAAACGCCTTATAGTCAAAAGGTTATTATGCAGTTTTATCTTGTTCCTGTTTTCTTTGTATTTTTAATGTAAACAAAACTCCAACAGTAAAATCTATTTTAGCATAGGGGTAAAAAGAGGATCTATGTTTTATTACCTCAATACTATTAGGCAATACTTTAAACTATTATAGGAACTTTGGCAGAAAACTGAATTCCTGAGGATATTAATTGCTCAAGAAAACAGTAGGAAAAAAAAGCCTTCTGTCTAGGTTATTTTGCTTTCCTTATTTGATGACAATATTGGGAGAACAGACTTGGGTGAGAAATGATAGTGCTTTTGATTTTTACTATTTGAACTGAATAGTGTTTAATGGAACACAACATTATCAATACGAATTCGTCTTTCAAGGTACTAAATGTTTGAAATTTAGTAAGGTTGACAGTTTAGGCCCAGGGTGCAGCTCAGTTGGTAGAGTGCTCACCTAGCAGGAACTGAGTTCTGTGTTCCATCTCCAGCAGTACATAGAGCAGGTGATGCATGCCTGGGATCCTAGCACTAGAGGTAGAGAGGCAGGAAGACCAGAAGTTCAAGGTCATCCTTGCTACTGACTGAGTTGAGGTCAGCCTAGGATATATAAAACTGTTTCCAACACACACACATACATACACACACACACACACACATACACACACACACCAAATATTAAAATTTTAAATGCTTTATTTAAATTGCTTTGAATATTTATTTATTTTATGTGTATGAATGTTTTATTTTCAACTGTATATGTGGATCTCACCCTTGCCTAGTACACTCAGAGTCCAGAAAAGGATATCAGTTTCCTTCTGAAACAGAGTCACATGGTGACCCACCATGTGAGTGCTGGGAACCAAACCCAGGCCCTCTATGTGAACAGCAAGTGCTTTTAACCACTGGGCCATCTCACTAGTCCTTAATGGTACATTTTAATAAGGAAAATGTATACAGCAGTATTTTTAATTAAAGTATATGCAGTATGTGTAGATGGTTGAGAAATAGAGTTCTGGAAACAAGCCTTCAAAATCCATCCATACAAGATAACAATAGCAACATCAATGGGGATAATGCAGTGTTGGGAACATGGATGTTCTGCAGTAGATGGGCTACCTAAGTCATGATGCGTCTGAAGATCACTAATAGTTTCATCTGCCAACGTAGAGGATTGCCATGAAGTATCCTTGAGTGCAAAACTCTATATGTGTGGGCCTTTTTGTTACATTAAGCAAAACCTGTGTGTGTAAACAAGTATATCATAAAATCACAAAATAAGATACTTACAGGATATTAATTTAAATGTAACTGAGGGTACAGATATTTTAACATGGCTAAATATTAATACATACATACCCAAAACAGGAAAAAAAACCAAACAAGACTTTATAACAATAGGAAAAAAGACCAAGCAACAAAGTTCATAGCATGAACAAATATTTTAGCTCAAATTTCACTATCACAGAGATCCTCACATCTTTTGGCCTGTAGAGCCCTGGTTTTGCCTGGTAGAGTTTTTAAGTCTTGGAGAAGTACAACAGGATCAGCTTGGCAGATAAACCTGGGCCTTTGAAACACAAGGGAAACCTGAGATAAGGGAGGCTCAGTAAGAGGCCAATGGTCAGCCCCGAAGACATGCATATAAGTAATACATAGATACAGCAGGTTACATTAAGTGTGTGTGTATGTGTGTGTATGAAAATACATATATCCATGAGACAGCCATTAATGAAAAAAGAGATTGTGGCTTTGAAGGAGAGTAGGGAAGGGTGTATGAAAGAGTTTGAAGGGAGGAACATCATTAAATTACAATGTCGAAAAATTAAAAGAAAAAAGAAAAAGAAAGATCATTTTTAAAAAGTGAGAAATTTGGACCCAAATAAATAAACAAGTAAAGAGGGGAACAGGTGAATGAGCCAGGCTAACAGCTACATTCACAGAGTCCAGACTGTGTTGCTAACGCGGCTCTAATAACTAAAAATAGAAGACAACCAATTAGCGTGCTCTCTCCTGGGGAAGCTTTCTTCTCCTGTTCTTAGGATTCTTTAGTTGCCTTTATGTGTAGTTGAGGCCTTGCGGGCTTTCCCCTTTCCAAGTGAGCATGCTCTCTTAGTTAGGGTTTCTATTGTTGTGATGAAACAAACACCAGGACCAGAAGGCAAGTTGGGGAGGAAAAAAGTTTATTTGGCTTACACTTCAGCATTGCTGTTCATTACTGAAGGAAGTCAGAACAGGACCCTGTTCAAGCAGGACAGGATGCTGGAGGCAAGAACTGATGCAGAAGCCGTAGAGGGAGCTACTTCCCATGGCTTGCTCAGTCCACCTTTTTATAGAACTCCGGACCAGCAGCCCAGAGATGGGCTGGACTCTTCCCCGTTGATCATTGAATGAGAAAACAAATGTCTTACAGCTGAATCTCATGGAGGCACTTCCTCAACTGAGGCGCTTTTCTTTTCGATGACTCTAGCTTGTGTCAAGTCGACACACAAAAGCAGGCAGTACTACAGATGCCTGTTAGCATTGTCCTTGTTCAGGTTACGCTTATGCAGCCATGAATTTACACCGACTGAGCAAGTTATTCTTATATACTTATGGTATAACACACAACAACAACAATTAAAGCCAAAGAGGCATAAATTTGAAAGCGATCAAGGGCAGGGTATACAGAAGGGTTTGAAGAGAGATAATGTGCTGTGGGAGAATTGTCTGTATTCTGTCAATCATGTTATAAATAAGCACTGATTGGCCAGGCATGAAATATAGGCGGGAAAACCAGACAGGAAGCAGAAATGATGTAATGAGAACAGGAGAATTCTGGGAAGGAGGAAGTTGATTCCTCCCACTCCTGCCCAGACCACAGAAGCAGCAGGATATGAGCTGCCCCACTGAAAAAAAGGTACTGAGCCACATGGCTAATATAGATCAGAAAAACAGGTTAATCAAGGTATGAGAGTTAGCCAGTGAGAGGCTAGAGCTAATGGGCCAATCAGCTTATAATTTATGGAGACCTATGTGTGATTTTCTTTGGGGCCAAACAGTTGTGGGAACTGGGCAGGACAGAAACCCCAACAACAAACAAGACCCGTTCATGTTACAATAATGGAAGTGAAGAAATAGTGTTATTATAATTTTAAAACAATAAAAAAATTTAAAGACATGATATTGGGAGTGAGACATGTTGAAGAGGTGTTTCTGGGGGGAACAAGAGGGAGTCAATAAAAGATAGATACAGACAGAATACAATGTATACATGTGTGGAAATTTCAAAGAATAAATATATGTATATTTTAAGAAAACAGTACAGCTAGTAAGTTACCAAAGTGAAAAACTTTTTGGTGTATTGAGTAGAATATAGTGTTCCTGTCATTTTGTCTAGCTTAGACGATCATTCACTTGAAGGACTAACCAACATGTAAGCAGGCCATTCAAGTGCTTTGTGCTTAAGATTTTTTAGGTATTTGGGGATAGAGGAGAGATTAAAATTGAACATTGTGTACAAATATTAGGACTGAGCGAATTTGTTGAGAAAATTTATATAACATAAAGTTATATCTGTCTGTGAGACCGAGCAGAGCCATTTGATCATGCAAGGTAAAAGCAAAACACAGCTGAAGTGTCTGCAGACTCTGGACCTATGCATCCCCTCAGGTGACAAAGTAATTGCTACTAAATCTAACCATGGTAGGCAGAGGTCTGGAATGTCACATAAAGAGCTCCTCAACCCCGATCCCTCAGGAAGGTAGCATCACCTTCATAAAATGGCTGCTGTAGGTAGTACAAAAGAGCCGCCAATTACCTGAGGTCAGTTGAAGTCGGTGTCACACACAGAGAGATTCCTCTGGCAATGAGCGAGGAATTATGGTCCCTCGAGGAGGAGGGGTTGAAACACTGAAGTAGTACCCACAGCACGGAATAACTAGGAACAACTGGAAAGGAGTCAGGGTGCTCCAGATTGCTCCTGCAGCCATACAGTGTGCCTGAGTGTGGACCAGGGGCAGAAGGGAACTGATGCAGGTGTCATGCAGTGGGAGCCGAGCCAAAGATTTCTGCTCAGATCTTTTAATTCTCACTTGAGAAGACAGACTTTCCAACTGTGGGGCTGGGGCCAAGTTCTAAACCACACTTCAGGTGACTGAGTCTCCTCATTACTGGCAGGTAACTGAAGCAGTCTTTTGCTATTCGTTTATTATTTTTTTATAATAAATATTCATTAGACACATGCCATTTGTCTACCTTCATCTGCTCGGTGTATTATCGAAATGTTTACCAGCACTCTCTCTGCTCACACTCTTGCTAAATTTAGGATGCTCTTTTCAGAAATATCAATCTTGGTTTCTGTTATAGTCACTGTCGTACCTGATGCTTGTACTGAGAATTGCTTGTGTTCTGAGTCTGTCTTCCTTGACATATGTTCCAATGTAAGTATGTTCAGATTCCCTTTAAACATAATTTCTCAGGCAGTGCAGTCTACTCCCATCTTTGCAGAAATTAAAATACTCCATGGTCTTGTAATATGCCCATCTACAAACCTCAAAGCTGTTGTGGATTAAATCTTCTGAAAACTCATTTTCTATTATTCAGATGGGATTTTGAGAAGAAGGATGGTATGTGTGATAGGAAGATACGTTTTATGGCAAATAACAGATGGTGGTCAATTATAGTGAACAGGCAGCAGTGCCAGTCAGGAAGGGATGCTTGGTTCTTTGTTTATTTTGCTTTGAGAGACAAGATGGATGCCTTAGGATCTCTTGAGGAACAGGCTGTGAGGATATAGATATAGTATGTATGTGTACATCTCTGAAATAGTAAAAATAACTAAATCACACTTGAGCAGCTGAAAACCTAGTGTTACTCAGTCCTGGGCATGGGTACCTCAGCAATCCAAATCTGGTGCTGGAAACCTGGCAGATTTCGAGAGAGCTGCTGGTCCTCGGTTAACGTGGGAAGCCTGAAAATGCTGGCTCTGATGTCAGAGAAGGAATCAGCAGAAGTAACAGGATAAGTTAACCCAGCAGAGAAAGGAAAGAGGTCAAGTGAACAAAAAGCCACCTTCCTTCTTCCATGACCTATTAAAATCTGGGCTGCTACCAGAAGGTGCTGTCTACACTTGGTAAGTCTTCCACATCAATTAAAAGAGTTAGCACAGTTCTTCAAGTGAGACACCTTCCCCAGGTGATCGTAACTTGAGGCAAATTAGTATTAAAATCATGCATTTAGGTGTTCACCTGAAGATTCTCCAGCCTCCTCAGTCCTGGAATTACAGGATGAATTTATACATGTGTTTACCCACAGCTGACGTAAGGAGGTAAATGAAGCTACTGTAGAAATTCAAACAAGATCCTACTGCTAGGTTTTCTGTTTGGAATATGTTTTTATTTTCATGTTTCAGAGAAAGGCTAAAATTGGGAAAAATAAAATAGTCAAAAATTTAACAATTTAATGATTGTAAAAAGCTGATTGAATGTGGGCTTTTTTTCTCTTTGTGTGTCATATTTTGTTTTGCTTGAACGGAATTACCTTTCTTCAACTGAAAATATTACTGTTACTGCTAGTGCTGTTAAAAACACATATTTGTCTATAATTATCTAAGACTTGTGTTTTGACAGGATTTTCTTTGCTATAAACTCCTACAGTTATAGCAGATTTCTATTTATAGGACCTCCTTATTGGTGGCAGGGAGATGGCTCAGTGAATGAAGTATAGGCTGTGCAATCAGGAGGACTGGAATTTAGATAATAGCACACTCACATAAGTGCTGGGATGCAGGGTAGTTCCAGCAGTTGGGAACTAGAGATGGGGGAGTCACAGAGATAAGCTAGCTAGCTAGCTAATTCGATTAGGTGGGATTTGAATTTGGCAAGCTCTGGGCTCAGTAAGAACCCCTGCCTCAATAAGTAAAGTAGACAGTGATGAAGACAGAAACCTCTCTCTCTATACACACACACCCTCTAAATGTGTGAGAGATACATACACAAACATATCACAAACGCAAAGTTTCAAACTTTTGAGAATTGGGCAGCGCAAGGTCTATCAATAAAAGTCTTCATATTCAGTTGAACCTGATCCGTACCTGTAATTGCCATTTGCAGAAGCCCGTTCCTCATTCCTTTCTGGCTAGTTAGTCCAATTTCATTATCCTCACCATAGGTGTTTGAAGGAAGAACTGAAAAGCCTCAAGTAATGAGCTTTTGTAACATTGTAAATCTGTACAGTGGCCAAGAGCTATTGCTCTGTGAGTTTCTGAAGTGGTGAGACCACTTTTCCTCTGGGCAGTCGCTGCTTGAAATAATCACTGACGAGCACAACGCTCCCGAATTTAATAGATTCAGCTTATGCTGTCATTTATCACAATGAAACACCTTCTGTCTTCTCTGCTACCACTGAACGTGGCTTTAAGCATCTTAGCTATTTGACTGACGCACTGCCGTGTTCTTACCTATGAAAAGCCACCAAGAGAGAGCCTTACCTTTCTCAGTTTTGTGAATATTAGGTACTGACATTGGCATACAAATTATTTGTCTAACCACAGCTTAAAATCAGTGGGTAATAAGCTCTGTGGGTGAAGGTGCAGCTGTGGTTTGACTGTGAAGTGCCACCCCTAGGCTCACCTGTTTGAACACTTGGTCTCCAGCTGTTGTTCTGGAAGGCCATAATCCCTTCAGAGAGTGCAGTCTTGAGGGAGGAGTGGGTCACTGAGGGTGGTTCTAGGGATTTCGTTGTGTTCCCTTCCTGGTCTCTCTGCACTTTATGCCCAAAAGAAGCAGTGTATGCAGGCAGCTTTGAGCTTCTGTCCCCAGGCCCACGATGGACTGTGTCTCCTGGAACTGTAAGCAGAATCAGCCTTTGCTCCTTTGTGTTAATTTGTTCTTAGAAATTTTTAAAATTACTGTAGGAGTGCCTGTCTGTGTATATGGGTACCACAAATGTCAGGAGGAGGTGTTAAAACCCTTGGGGGATAGAGTTCCGGTGTTTGTGAGCTGCCTCATGTGAGTACCAGGATCTGAACTCTGATCCTCTGACAGCAGTAAGTACTCATGACTGCTGAGCCCTCTGCTTAAGTTACTTTTTTTTTTTTAAAGAAATTATTGTATCTGCATGGGTGAGTGTATCAGATCCTTGAGAATTGGAGTTACAGATGGTTGTAAACTGCCTTATGGGTGCGGGGAACTGAACCCCGGTCCTCTGGAAGAGCAGTCAGCGCTCTTAACCACTGAGCCATCTCTCCAGCCCCCTTAAGTTACTTCTCATCAGATGTTCTGTCACAGCCCTGAAATGGAAACAGTAATATTGTATAGACTGCACAGGCCACATTCATGTATTTAGGGATACATGATATATAAGGGAACAATTAAAAAGAGCCCATGAATTTGAAATAGAAAAAATAGAAGGGCTGGAAGGAGAAGAGGTAAGGAAGGATATCATAATTTTAAAAAATTACTTTTAGTGTTGAATATTTTATTTTAAGTGCTGTTTTTCATACACAGTATTCTTGATTATGGTTTCTCCTGCTCAGTCTCCTCCCAGATCGTACCCATTCAAGTCCATGCGTTCTTTCTTTCCTTTTAGAAAACAAACAAGCAGCAGAATAAACCTAAAGTAACAACAACAATAACAAAAATAAGTAAGCTATAAACATTTTAAGAGAAGAATCCCCCAAAAGACACACCCCATAAAAAAGACAAAACCAGAAACCATAATACGAAAGCAAAAGATCAGTAATACAAGAATTCCCAAACAAAGAAAAATAATTTTTTTTTAGAGAATACCATTGAATTTATTTTGTGTTGCCATCCACTCCTGAGCGTGGGGCCCTCCCTTAAATCTCCAGTGAGACTCCATTGGAGAAAACAAATTTTCTATTTGGCAAGCAGTTGTCAGTTGAAGATACCGTCTTGTTTAGTTTAGAGATGTGAGATCATGTTCGTTTCCCCCTCTCAGTTGCAGGACCCCAACTGGCTTGAACCTGTGCAAGTGCTGTCTATAATGCCACGTGTATTTGAGTTGAGATGTGTGTCTATCCAGTTATATCTGGGAAAAACTGTTTCCTTGGCATCATCCATCTCCTCTGGCTTTTAAAATCTCACATATATATCCCGGGTAGCCATATGTCTGGGTCTTCAGCTATAATCCATTCATAAAGATGTCTGTTTTCATGTCCATATCACACTGTATAATTCTGTAGTGCAACCTAAAATCAGGGATGTTTTTAAGTATCGCAGCTGAGTTTCTGCCCACTGTGTCTACTAGTGGGCCTAAGTGGAGAGCACGAATTTTAAAAATTATTAAATAATAAATAAAATAAAACAGACCCTTCCTTAAGTTACTTCTGTTGGGACATTTTTTTTTATCACAACAACTGGAAAATAGCAGAGACTTCCACTGTCTTCTTCAAGTTCCTTGAGTATTTTTAAGTTTTTGCATTAACTTACACATTTTAGAACCAACTCATCAATTCCTACTCTGTCCACGTACTGAAAATTTCCCCTGCCATTACGTTGGCTGCATTGATGAATTGGGAAAAAAACTGATTGTTTTCTGGTATTGAAACCTCTAATATTTTTATTTCCTAGGTGTTTTAAGAAACTCAGAATGTTTTTGTAGTGCTTAGCAATAAGGTCCCAGGAAATTTTTGATATATTTCTTTTTAGATGCCTAATCTTTTCTCCGGGCTTGGCTGCACCCACCTTTCTTCACTAAGCCCTCTCACTTGCCCTAAGAATCTTATTTTTGCAGTCCTGTCCTTGTTTTCATTCAGAAAGCTTTTTATATGCGCTTCTCCTATTTTCTCTTTTTTTTAAATGATATTTTTTATCAATTCTTTGTCTGGTCACAGTCACCTTCAAGTTACAGACATTGTGAAAGGACACTTGGCATCTCCAAAGGTCACACTGGAGCGAGAACCATATTATCAAGTCACAAATAAACAATATCAACAACCCCGCCCCCAAACTCCCAGAACCATCCCACAGTGTTCTAAGTGAGTTTATGATTTGTGTTGGGTTGTACTTTGAGATATCTTAGATGGCATGTAGATGTGACCCATGGGTTATGGTTTAGCCATACCTGACAGTGCATCGTTCTTTTCAATGAACCAAGTTTTGACCTTTTTCACCCCCTTTGGAGATCCTCACTGTAACCCTGTTTTCAACTAAAAAGAGTAAAACTGTCTTCTCCTAACTTGTCTTTCCCTATTTTGGGAATGTATTGCATTTTATGTTAGTAAGCTTTGGCTGGCTTAGAACTTGCCGTGTAGCAGAGAGCCATGCAAGCTCCTGATATTCTTACCTCTGCCTCCCAAGTGGCAGAATTATATTTGCATCACCATACCAGACTCCATGTATGTTTACATGTGCCATTTTCTTTGTTAGTTTTCACAAATATGTCTCTTCTTTCTCTTTGTTTGAGATACTTTACTATGTCGCGCAGATGGCCCTCAACATGGAATCTAGGCAGTAGTTACAAAATGTTGGTGCTGCAGGCCTGTGCCACCATGTGGCATCATAATTTCTCCTTTATAATGTAAATTTAATGCAAGAATTTTTTCCTTGAAGGTCTGTTTCTCTGCATCTTTCAAGATTTGATATGTTGGCACCCATTAGCTTATATTTCTATGCATTTTAATACTGGCATCACAGTCGTTTGATTACAGAGCATCTCAAGTCTTGTAATCTTTCTGTTTGCTGGCTTTAACTTCCAGGTCTGCTATTGCCATCAGAGAATGTGATCAACGCATCGGACATTTCTTTGTGTGCTCATGTACACACATGTGCGTATGTTAGCCTAAAGTCCGAGGGCTCAGCATCAGAATATGCCTATTCAGTAAGGGTGACTTTGTGCTAAACAGTTTGAGAAAGAGCAGTTACAGGAGTATCTCTGAAAACAGAAGAATGTCCACCCCTCCGCTAGGGGAAATTACACCAACAGAAGGCATCTTCAGTTGCAAAGATGTCTCTTCATGGCACTGGCAACTTCACAGTGGTTAGAGATAGAGACTTGCAGTGTGGCACACACTATGTTAGGTCCCCATGAGAAGTCTTATCTATTGAGCCTGGCCCTTGTACTTTTCCAGGCCACCATCCCATAAATGACATTAGTATCCTGCAATACCTTTCTTTTGAGCTGAAAACGGCATTTAGCTTGAGCCCAAAGCTATCTTATTGAGGTCATTTATTTTTCTCAGAATATATATTTTAGGTATGCATGTTAATAAAAATTATGTTTTTTGTTGTTACTCTTTTGTTTAAGGAGCCCAGGAAAGATTGATAAACATTTGTTTTCCACCCCTACAGTGCATGTGCAATTATTGTCTTCAGTTGTTGCAATGTATTTTTCCCATATTTCCTTTTCCTCATGCCACAGCAATTATTCAAAGCTTTGCTGCAATCTCCCACCACAATGGTGGATTTAATTTCTTTCTTTTTCTTTCATGATTTCTTTGTAACTTTAATCTTAATGTATTTAAATTTATGCTTGTATGTTTAGAATATTGTTGTATCTTCCTGGTGAGCTCAATGTTTTAGTATTGCTGAGCAATACAAACTCAGAAACTGCGAAAGTAAAAAGATTCTCTTTGAATACTTAGTGTAATGCGGATCCAAGCAATTAGGGCAGCTGCAGGAAGTACCATATTGGACATGGGAATGGCTTATCTAAGAGTCCTGCCACCAAAAGCCTACCTATAAGTTCTCTTAACTGGAGCTCATCCAGGAGTCAGCAAATGAATATTCCCTGTCTTTTGTTTTAGCATTTCTCTGTTCTGTAACAAGCAGAGACAGATTAAACCTTTCATTTTTTCCTAGTTTTGCCCCAAACTGAATATACATGCATACATATGAACACACATCCGTATCTTTTTTCTCTCTCTCAATGTATGTAAACATTTGGATCTAGGACAAAGTATTATGCTGCTGGCTACAGTAATTTTAGAAACCATAATTTGGGAAGGACAGTCTCAGAGAACTCAGAATCATTGTTCCAAAGAAGTCAGGCAAAAAATGGGAGCTTAAATGGCAACCAGTACTGAGGTATGCCTGAGAGGCAGAGCAGAAAGGAAGCAAGCTGTAATGTGAGAAGAAGCCAACGCTGTTGCAGTCCAGAGAAAACAAACTTGACTATCCAAGATGACCCCTAACTGTCCTCTGCCTCATTACTGTGGCGTGGCTGCATCATCAGCTTTGCAAAACCACCACTCTTACGATGTGACTCATACAGTGGACAGCACAACTGGAAAACTCCATAGAAAGGCAGGAAAGAGGAGTCACCTCTATTTCCAGACATTTCTGACTTATTCTTGGATTTCCTCCATCACACCCCTCCCCAGCTTGTGAATAATTCTCCCTCATTCAGTTTGTCCACAAAAGAGCTCCCCGGGACTCTAATGATGAATAACTCTCTCACCAAGGAGCAGTGCTCACAGTTAGGCACACGGTGTTGTCCTCCGGTTTCTCTTTCTCTGTTAATGTCCACACTTACGTATTAAAGCTGCTTCTGAATAGCCAATGACTTTGTCTCCTGCTCATCATGAAATGTTCTGCAGGGAGACAAGATCTCTGATGCTACCAATCAGATGTCTCAGAAACCGGTTCAGGCTGGATCCTGGCCTGTGGGGTTGTGTCTTCCCCCACTACCAACAGCACACAATACTAGATGTTCTTCTGTGATTAACTTTCACTGAAGTTGAGAAAGGATATGTGCTGTGTAACAAAGGAATAAGATGATAGATGATAGAGAATACATAGATTTTATTTCAAATGTCCAGAAGAAACGAGCCCAATAGCAGAGCTATGCCTCTGGAGTTCGGGTGTAGTTCTAAGTCTCTGCAGTCAGATGCAGTGATGAGGGTTAGCTAACATCTCTGTACTCCCAGAGAGCAGCTTGAACTGTGCCTAAGACCTGCTATTCATGGCCTCCAGTCCCCAATGTGAACTGTGTTTTCTATGTTATCATTTTCACCAGACTCTCCCTCTTTGGTCCTCAAGGGATCATATAGTTTTAAAATGCTTTTGATTTAAAGTTATTTTATATCAGCAGAGCAGCACATTTGATCGTTTTTAAAATATATCTTTTCCATTCTATAACTTCCAACTTTTGCATATTCATGTTTTAGACTTATTTTTGGTATAAAGGATGATTTTTAAAATAGTCTGACAGTCTGTAATTTTAAAAATTATTCATTTTTTATGTATATAGGCGTTTTGCCTGCCTGTGTGTGTGTGGGTGTACCACATGTGTGCCTGGTACCCACAGAGATCAGAAGAAGATACAAGATCCTCTGGAACTAGAGAGTTATGGTCTGCCATGTGGGTGCTGGGAACCAAAGCTGGGTTATCTTCAAAAGCCCTCAGCTGAGCTCTTGTATTTCTAGACCCCAGACTGTGTTCCTTTGCTTTAACTTTAAACTAACAATGGTTATATGAAAATATGAATATAATATATATGAAAATTCACTTTACAGTTGTGTTTTTATTTTACTACTTTTTGTGTTTCTTTTTTCCTCCCTATGCAAAAATTGGTATCTATAAATTTCTTTAGACTGAATAAAAACTTGGACATGTTCTAAATGTCTGGGTTTCTTCTTTATCTTCTCCAAAATGCTCACAATTTTATGTTATGGTTTTAAACCTGGGCTGCTAGAAACATAGACTTCTTTTTTTTTTTTGGTTGATAATTGTCATAGTTTTCTGAAATAAAGGAAACTAAATTCTTTCTTTTCATACATCTTAGATCTCCAGTATATTTTTCTTTAGTACCTTTTCCCAAAGCACCTTCTTGGTAGCCTTTTATAAATGGTTACTTCAGAGGCTTAAGAACCTGAATATATTTTTTTTATTATGACCTGACACTGTGATACCAGTGTAAGGAAGATAAATAACTCTAAGTTCCAAGCTGTGTGCTTTTGATATTCTAAAAATATTACCCCATTGTCTTCTGATGTGTAGTGTGGCCGTGAGGAAGGTGCTTTCCCTTGGATTCGTTTTTCTTTGAAGATGGTCTCTTCTGTGCAGGGGCTTCCCACATAACTGTGTTTCATTTAGGTGAGTCTAGGCTCGGCCTTTTCTGTTTGAAGCCCTGTGTTCTTTTCATCTTTCTTCAAATCTGTGTCATTTATCTCCATCATGTTTTTAATATTCATACCCTCTAATACTACCCATTGTAACTTATAGCAACTGTATTGTGCTATATTTCTTTCAACAATCTGTGAGTCTTAACTTTTTCCTGTATTTTTCTTTTTTTCTATTTATTTTGTTCTTCATTTTGGGAAAGAACTTCAGATTAATTTTCTCTCCTTTTTCTGTTTTATCCATTCTACTTCTTTTCTTACATATGTTCACAACTATTACAGCTATTAATGTAACATTTATATTTGTCAGTTCTTAGAATTTAAAAATATTGATAACATTCCTTTATTCCATTTATATAATCATTTTAAGACCTTGAGGGAGTAGATAATTGATGTGGAATTCCCCTTTGTTTGCTGTGAATAGCATTGGTTAATAAAGAATCTGTCTTGAGCCTGGCAGGGCAGAATAAATGTAGGCAGGGAAAACCTAAACTGAATGCTGGGAGAAAGAAGGCAGAGTGAGAGAGACGCTATATAGCTACCACTGGGAACAGACATGCCAAAATCATGCCAATAAGCCACAGTCACGTGGCGATATACAGATTAATAGAAATGGGTTAAATTAAGATGTAAGAGTTAGCCAATAAGAAGCTAGAGCTAAACACAAACAGTGATTTAAACAATATTGTTTTGGGGTGGTTATTTTGGAGCTGAGAAACCAGGAACAAACAAGCAGCCTCCTACTACAGATAATGACTATCATCATTTTAAAAGTTTGTTTTTAATTAGTGTGTCAGCTTAATTTTTTATTTCTAAGTTTCAAATTTATTACTTGATCTGAAAATTGGGTTTGATCTTAAGCACTACTCTTTCTCCATCAATTGTCAAGGCTTGAGTTTGGTCAGTGGAATATGACTGGCACCTAGCCAGTGTCTTAAGATGTTTTCTAGAGGCTGGATATTGAGTACTGGTTTTAGCAGAGGCAGTTGGAGAGATGGCTAGGTGTTTACGAGCTCTGGCTGGGCCTCGGTTTAACTTTCAGCTTTCACACAGTGATAGCCATCTGTGACATTGTCCCAAGGTGTCTGATGCCCTCCACTGGCCTCTGCGAGTACTGCACAAACAGTACACATACACACATACACAGAGAACACCCAGACATAAAGTAAGGTAAAATAATCTATAAAGAGACAGCAAAGCCGACAAATATTCCTTTGTTTCTTACCCACAAACAAGCAGAGCTCCTGCTATCTTTACTTGCATTAGTTATGAGGTTTGACCACAGAGTTTTGTTTTGTTTTATTTTGTTTTTTAAGTATCAGACTGAAGCTGCTACTGGCAGTCCATAACTAAACACCATACCCTTGTTGCTCACTCTCTCAGCAGTTTTATTTTTGGTTTCGCTTACATAAATAATCCTTCTTCAAGGCTCTGTCCTGCATTTTCTTTCAACTTGTCATTCAGGTGGTCATTTTTTGTGGTCATTGTAGTAAGGATAATGTTAGCTATAAACTCATGTATATGCTGGGATGTTAGAGAAAGAGATTTCAATGTTTACAGATAGTAATACATAAGAGTTATTGCCAAGAGAATCAATTCTAGTGGCTGTTTTAATCAATGATTTCAAGTCTAAACCAGTTGATTTCATGACCAGATCTCATGACTGGTAATTAGTCAAGGCACCCTGTTGCCATGGAGCTGAGATTAAAGAAGACATTATACTATTTTTACAATTCGTTTCAGAATGAAAATTTGAGCCAAGGCTTTATCATACACCAGCTATCTCTATAAATAAAGCAAAACGTCAGCTTCTCAATGTCTAGGGAAGGGAAAAGGTCAGACTCTACTGTGCTTTCTCTATAGTAAAAGTTAAGATAAGGGATGTGAGAACTCTTGGGCAGAAGACAATAACTGGGTTTCTTATAGTAATCAATAAAAAGATCTTTGCCCTTTATGTCTCTATGCACATCTCTCTAGGGAATACTCCTCAGTGGAGGAAGTAACATTAGTAGGTGGCTCTTATTCAAATTTTGCAGTCTAAGAGTCTCAGAGGTTTACAGAAGGGATATAGAATAGAATTACCAAGAGAATCAATTCAAGATGTTTTAATCAATGTTTTCAAGCTTTAAAGCTTCCCCAGTGTCTATATGCCAACTTGGTTGTTGGTCTGTTGTGCTCTGGGGAGGAAGGGGGCCTTGGGAAGGGGAAGCCTGGAGGAAGTTAGACCATTGGGATTGCCTCCTTTAAGAGAATGGAGAGCACACCCGGTCTTCTCTTTTTCTCCTTCGGTCTGCTTCTCAGCCTTCAGGAAGTGAGCTGTCCTTTTCCCCATCACATTCTCTTTGTCTCAAAACTAAAGGCAACAGGGCCAAGAGCTAAAGCCTAAAAAATCTCTGAATCTCAACCAAAATAAATGTTTCCTTCTTTTAGATGAAAGATCTCAGTTATGTGTTACCATGATGGAAAAATGAACAAACACGCTTTACCAAAGTTCAGTTTTCATATGATCTCATGGACTCGTTTACCAACACATCAGTGTTCTCTATGGACACATTTACGAACGCATCAGTGTTCTTCAAGTTCTCTTCAGTGCGTGTTTGGCAATGCTTTCAAGCTAAACTCTGGAGGGAGAAAATAAAGTGGAAAAGACGTTTCTCTAATACAGATGGATCCCCAAGCTACCTCAAGTCAACTATGCTTTGTGTCCTCATTCTTAGTAGTTGGCTCCACTCTACAGCATCCGGGGTTTTCCATAGAGTCTCCCACAATCTTCTTGCTAAATAGCCTTTGTATTTCCAGTTCTTAATGAAGGGGCAGGGAGCCAGAGTCTACTGCTCATTTTTTTTAAAAAAAAACATTCTGGCTGAAATTAAAACTTGCTCTTTCTCCCCTCTTAATGTAATGCATAAATAACTAATTATGAACTTGATTTATATAAAGAGAAATTTCCAGGTTTAGTAGATTAGAATAGAAGGAGAAAAACCACATTGCAAGGAAGAAGTAATTATTCTAAAGATGGAATACTTTGGAATTCTTAAAATATATAATTATATATAATTATCACAGTTTATTTTAAAATCCACATAAAAGTTTTTGGGTTCCTTGTGTTTTGAAAGAAGATCTGGCTTTGTAGTCCAGGAAGTCCTCAAACTCAAGATGCTCTTGGCTTAGACTACTGAGTGCTGGGATTAAAGGCACATGACATCATACCTGTATGACATCTGCACAAACAATTCCACATGTTAAAATATGGATGCTTGGGAATGCATACCACACTTGGCTACCATTCTGCTACGGAATGAAGCATTTACACTGGCTTTCTGCAATGATTGGGATCCTTGCTCTAGTCATACTGTGCTGTGGGAAGCTCTGAGTCTTTCCTAGAGTTTTGGGGATGTCAGAAAGTTTGCACTGTCAAGTGGCTACACACTACAATGCCTCCTTCTGTGGAAGGTAGAACTGCCTGCAGGTTAAGTTTTTATAAACCTCTGGGCCAGATGGTTTCATTTAATTAGCTATTATTCTCACCCTCATGACAATTGCACAGCACCTCATTAATAAAGCAGGGAAAGGAATGTGGGTTAACAAAACTCAAGAAAACAAAGTTATATATTTTTCCACAATCTGAATATAATATTTTAAAGAAGTAGAAATATATCACCATCTGGCTATAATTAGAAAAAAAGAGTCCCGTTGACCATGTGATGTATTGTTCTAAAATGTCCTGAAGATAATCAATTATTTTTGTATCTGATAGTTGATCTAAAAAGCTAGCATATTTTAAAATAGTTACTCATGAATGAGTTGTGATCAAATGAAAGAATGGAAGAAAGTTCATGAGCTTGCGATTTGGCCCCACCATCTAAAGTCAATGCTACTAACTTTGCCACTGCGAGGGGATTTTCTCCTCCTAGCACTGCAATGAAAGAGAACTTGAGAAGATAAAGTGAAGTCTCAGCAGGGTGAAAGAAACCCATGAGATAAAAACAGATCATCCTACCTTTGCATCACATAGAACCAGTTTAATCTAGCAGTAGATGGCCAATATAGAAAGAACTTAGTGGTATTTTTTGGAGGTTTTTGCCTCATCTTGCTTTGCCTGGGTATTTTTTTGTCTTACTATTTTTTCTTGTATTTTATGGTTTCTAGTTTTGTATTTTTTATGCATCTCTCTCTTTCTCTCGTTTCTTATGCTTTCATTGATTTTTAATTTCTATTCTGGTTTGCTTCTCTCTCTTTTTAAAGTTATTTATTTTCTAAAGAGAAAGAGAAAGAACGGGCACAGAGTTAGCTTGGTGGGGATGTGGTGAGGATCTGGGAGGAGTTGGATGAAGAGAAACTATAATCAAAATATATTGTATGAAAAATTTATTTCCAATAAAATACATATAAATTATTTCGGTTTTTTGAGATAATAATATAATTGCATCATTTTTCACTCTTTGTTTCTCTCTCCATCCTCTCCCATATACCCCTGTTTGTAGTCTTTGAAATTTATGGCCTCTTTCTAATAAACTTATTACATATATATGTATATATATGTATGTTCATAAATATGTGTATATATTTCTAAATATGACCTGCTCTGCTTGTATAATGCTACTTGTATGTTCATTTTCAGGGTTAATCATTTGGAAGAGGATAACCAATAGGTGTGGTTTTCCCCGGGAAGGACTATTTCTTTCACTCTCAGCATCTCTTAGTTGCCTGTAGTTCGCTGTGCGTGGTTGAGGCCTCATGGGCTTTCCGCAATCCACTGAGGGATGTCTGTTGTTGTCATGGCTCAGCTTATCTTTAGGAAGACATGTTGCTGCAACTTTATAAGTGTAGCTTCTGGCATCCCTTGGAGACACAGTGTCACAGCAAACTCCCTGAGACTCTGGCTCTTACATTTGTTCCAACCTCTTCTGCAATGGTCCCCGAGCCTTAGGTGTGGGAGTTGTATTTTAGACTTGTCTGTTGCTACTGGGCTCCACAACTCGACACATTGATCAGATATGGTTTTCTGTTCTGGTCTCCCTTTGTTGCAAAGAGAAGTTCCTTTGGACTGCACTTAATCTGGCTAGACCCCAGAGAAGAATCTTTAAAATATTTTAGAAGGTTTGGTTTGTACTTTTAGCCATTTCTAAGAATTGTGGTTGCTAAGCAATATGTAAAGAATATTTAATGCTCATTGTTCTGACTACTGTATTTAAAGCCTATGAGGCAAAGAGTGGGTCACTAACATCCTGGAAGTCCTGAGGGCAGGAATCTATAGTGGGGAATAACTTCCTGTAATAAGGCTTTGTCTGCCTCTGAGACCTTTACTGTGCAGATTAGAAATGCTTCATTCAGTGTACCTGGCAAAGGTGTGGATAAAGACCATCAGATCTTACCGCGTTGGTGAGAAGTGCCAGTCTTCTTCAGCATAGTCCCCTAGACAGGGAGCAGAGAAGTGATCTTCTAGGACAGGAGTCATCCAGAATCTATGTGGAACAGTCCCATGCCACCTCCTGTATGTTTCAGGAGAGTCCTCCTCCCATAATTAGATATCTGTGTATTCGTGCTAGTTTTATTCTGCCAAAGGGACAAGTGTCATGGGACACTTTGATAAGGCTTCTGTGAGATATTTGTTTCTAGGCACAGAAATGATACTCTTTCTGGGCAGCCATCCTCCCACCCGCTCTTCACAGTGTTTAGTGATATTTCATTCATATTTTAATAAATAAAGCTTGCCTGAAGATCAGAGAGTAAAATAGCCACAATGATCAGCCACACAGACCAAATAGTTGTGGCACACATCTTTAATCCCAGTAGTCACACTAGTTAGCCAGAGAGGCTGGGCAGTGGTGGAGCATGCCTTTAATCCCAGAACTAGAGAGGAACATAAAATGGGAAGAGACAGGTCTCAGACTCAGGCTCATTCTGAGGATTTGTAGAGGCAAAATTGCCATTCGGGCCTGAGGTAGAGCTAACAGTCAGTGACTGGCTGCTTTGCTTTTCTGATCTTCAGGTTGAACCCCAGTATTTGTCTATGAGTCTTTGTTATTTATGCTACAACTGTGATAAAGAGGAACTCTTTTCCTGTTGCCTTATCTGCCTATATATATATATATATATATATATATATATATATATATATATAT
>JABTXL010000342.1:5627832-5750707 GCA_025134845.1 Neodon shergylaensis
TATATATATATATATATATATATATATATATATATATATATATATTAAGGTTAGCAAGGAGTCAGGTCAGCAGGGACAGTAGCCTCTGTGGTTATAGCTACCATCTTGTGGCTTTGTCTTTTTTGGCTTTGTGGCTTTGTTTTTGTGACTTTCTTTTACTGATAAGTGAACTGAACCTTTGATACACCTTACAATACACCGTGACTTCAGAGAGCTTTTGGTTGGCCTGGATGATTAAAAAAAAATCTGCCACACATATTTGATGGAACCATTTTAGGGTTTAATAATCCCCTTTCCATACTGAAGCATGGGTATGCAGTGGAGGTATATTTGAAGGCTATATGGTTACTCTACATGTTCTGCCAGCTCTAAGCCTTTGTTAAGAGTGGTGTATATTCAACCACTTAGGTTGCCATGTTAACCAAAATAAGCTAGACCTCCAGGGGCCCTCCAAGATATACAATGATGAACCTTCCTGCCCCACCCCCCGCTGTGTTTTCATTCTGACACAAAGGAACATCAGTCAGTACTCTAGACATAGTCATATTTCTTCAGGATCTTGAACCTGTAATTCCAGCTATAGTGAGATGAAAAGGAGACTTACAGGTTCTGGTTGGCACAACCTGTACTTCCACGGGGAGGTAAGAAAGTACTTGTATTGTAACCTCAGGATATATCAAGACACTGCTATGAGAAAAGCCTAGTGGATGATAAGCAGAGACCCTCCAGTATAGGTTTTACTATAAAAAAGAAATCTGGTATGGGGTGTAAATAGTAATGAAACCCATGAGGAATGTTCAAAGCTTCATAATCCAGTAGCATTATAGCTGCCCATAGTGAGGGAGACATCTTCAGGCTCTAGGGTCTATTTGTTTGGGTAGATATGCTATAGGTTGTTTGTGTGGCTCCAGAGGCTGAGAAGGAAACCCTACAGTGATTCCTTATTTCCAAGTGATGTATAACTAAAAGGGTTATATCTTTGGGGTAGTTCCAAAGTTTGGGTCCCAATAAGGCTTATTTTAGTTTAACAGAAGGTTGTACTTTTGGTCCCTCATTGCTAGAAGTGGCATGGGCTCTAGTACCTATTTTGCTTCTCATAAAGAAACCCAGATAATTCCTCAATGGTCAGGATCCATATTCTTAGGCACCCAGACAATTCCAGGAAGGCCTAAACTTACTTCTTAGCTTGGGGAGAGGACAGATCTACAATAACCGTGATCCCGTCTGCAGGCAAGACCAATGCTCCAGGGGGCAAAATAAAACCTAGATAATTGACTTTTCCCTTGTTAACCTCATAGCCCTTCTGGACAGTCGTAGAGGAAAGGTTACAAAGGTACTGGGTTAGGGGATGACCAAAACAGCGAGGGCTGTCTAGTAGTTACTAAAAAGAACTGTCTAGGGCAACTGCTGGGCTCATCTTCTGAGGGTGGAACTTTGTGACCCCTCTAAGGCTCAGGAAATGCTGGGAAAAGAGGGAGTGGAAAGAATGGGAGAGACAGGAAATACGGGGATGGGCTACAAAGTGCCCTTACCTGGGGAAGAGATATCCTTTGCAATTATGAACTCATAGCACCGCAGCTTCCCTTGAGTCTGCACAAGAATGGCCTTGTCAGCAGCCAGATATGATGGAGGAGGCCTGTCTTAGTTTGCTTTCATCTGCTGTGATAAACACCACGACCAAAATCAAAGGGAGAAGAAAAGGTTTTATTTCAGTTTTCACTTGTAGGTCATCTTGAAGAAGAGTCAGGGAAGGCAGGTGCAGGCAGGAACTGAAGTAGATCACACTGAGGACTGCAGCTTATGGGCTTGCTCCCTATGGCTTGGATTACTCGTCTTACTCTCTTATCACATCCAACACACTCTGGCCAGGTGTAGTATCACCCTCAGTGAGCTGGGCCCTCCCACATCAATTGATCAGGAAGAAAATATCCCACAGGCAGTCTGATGGGGAATTTTTCTCAAGTGAGGTGTCTTTCCGTAAATAATTTCAGCTTATGTCAAAGTGGCAAGAATCTAACCAAGACTGGACTCTGCCTCTCACTGACAAACTATTCGCCCCTCCTTAATCCAGGAAGAAGAAAAGTCCTTGCCTTCAGTGGGTACCCACTGGTGACCCCACCAGTGAATAGTTCTAATCCAGAGATTTCACAGATGATTGTGGTTAAAATAAATGAATTACTGCCCCAGAGCCACATATCTACAGAAATGTAGGTAGGGGTGGAGGTTCATTGGTAAGAATAGGAGGGAGATGAGAGAATATGGAGAAAGAGCCATCAAAGCGTTATGAAACTGTCAAAACCAAAATTAGTGAAAAATCCAATTAAAGACCTTGTAGAAGGGAATTCAGTAAAAGGCACACTTTAAGCCTAGTATTAGAAAGCACAAGGTCTCTGAAGGTATCCATGCTACCAGGGCATGGAATTAGGCACAGATAGGTGTACTGGAATAATAGCATCCTTGATAATTCTATGTTCTGCTTTACTCTGTGAGAACTATTTGACTTTGGAATATAGAGTACAAGAGCATTACAGGTAGAGTTAGAAGTACAGGGAGTTCATTCATAAAAATTTGTCAAAGATGAGTCTCATGATAGCCTTGGGCTTATGGCATATTTTCTCTTAAGGGGAAAATGAATAAGATTTTTTAGTTTAATGTATGTAGGTTAAGATGATGTTGCCTGGCCTAGAATGCCTGTTTCCAATACATTTGACTCTATAGGTAAGTCCTCTGCCTCTGTTAGGCTACTTTGGTCTTTTACATCCCCAATCAAAGGTGATATCATTTGAATTCATGGCCAAATAAGAGTTGTGTTAAAGGAATACTTCCTAACAAGCAATGAGGCACTTTGGTTTACATAAAGAAACCATGTCCACTGACTAAATCTTCCCAGGTATATGTTAAGGTACACCAGAAATGTCTTAACTCGGGGGTTTTTAGTTCGTCAGAGAACAACATCAATGCAATGCAGGAAGTACCGCTGTCCAAAAGAAATTCTGTACTGTTACTTTCCATCATTGGTCTTTACCTAAATGTTGGTATGGCATTACCAGATGCTAGCAAATCCAGGGGCCTCTTTATTAGTGAGATACCACTTTGAAGAACAGCATTTGGCTCATGGGACTCCAGGACAGTCCATATCCCAGTGATCCATCCTTTTACAGAGAGGGCAAGAGGTTCATATGACCACGTTAAAAAAGAATCTTTCCTAGAATGTAAGAGCCAGAATCCCAGGATGTCTGCTGAGAAACAGACTATGCTAAAAATGGCTTGAAAACAAGACTTGAACAATGGCAATACCAATGGGCATGCAAGATGGAAAGGGGGAAATATCATGGATTATTACCCATACAAAAAGAACTCTAGGAAACTAATGACTTCAGGAGGATAATTAGCTTCCCCCGGGCTTGAGTTCCTTTTTAGTTATTCAATAAAGACTGATCAGCCCTAAAACTATACATGCAAAAAATCCAAAAGTGCTTTTAGCAGAGTTTATTTATATACTTATGTGTATATATATATATATACAGATGTATATAGGAATAGTAATTTTAGAAAGTGATGTAATTCTGTTTCAATAAAATATATTAAAATACCTCTTAGTGGAATATATTCATTATATACAGTAATGGGTTTCATCATCTCATTTTCATATATGTACATAATATATTTTGAGCATTTACCCTCATTTCCCTCTCTTATCTCCTTCCATGCTCAATCTCTCAAATTTAATCTCATTCCTTTTCCTTGCAAGGCTCCCTTCTACTTTTGTGTGTGTGTGTGTGTGTATGATTCATTGAATACTGTTGTGGCTATGTATAGGGAAGTGACTATATTTTACAGGACTGTGGGTACCTAACTAAAGGTTATACCATTGATGAACATGTTTCTCTTGCCTGAAGAGGCTCAGGATTAACTGTCATCTGGCAATCGAGGATCAAGGCAAGCACACAAAATCCATGTTATGCCTCCTTCCTCAGCTCTTTACACTCTCTCTGCCCCTTCTTCCACAATGTTTCTTGAGTCTTAGAGAGGCTGGTATATGTGTCCCACTTATGGCTTAGCCATACAACAGTCATTTATTCTCCATATTTAACCAGTTATGCGTCTCTGCAGTCACTGCTGACCACTGTAAAAGGAGGCTTCCTGATTCCAAACTAATAGCAGTTATTATTCTACTGGCATAAACACAGTTATTTAGAAGGTAGTTTCACAGGTACAATCATGTACATTTGGCAAAAGAACAGCAGTATCATCTCTTCTAGGGTCTGTGATCTCTCTTACCACTGCTTTTATTTTATTTTGTTTTGACGATGTTTATAGAATCAGATGTGAATTCCTTCCTGTGGAGCAGGCCTCAAATGAGAAGATTTTTGGTTACATCTATAACAGACTAGCCATATGGCACCAGTGGGCTCCTCTTTCCTGGTGGGGTCAGCAGTGTAGCATACAAGGTTCACAGATGAATAATACTGCTGATTGCAACTCTCCTCCAGCAGTCTGAACAGTATTTTCTAACAACATAAAGCCTAGTCAGAAAGGAGGAAGCTGCCAGCTCTGTTCGAGCTTGATCTCTCTCTGTCCTGTGGCCAAGGCATGTGCTATCTTAGCAATAGGATCTTATCACTTAGTTCTGGTATGAAGCTGACATGAGTTTTGATATGCACATTCTTTTTTCCAACATTCCTTCTACCATCACAAATACTCAGTGAAGGCTGCAGGGCGCGACTTGCAACTGACTGTACGACCTGGCACTCTTTGTCTTGTTTTCTCTTGAACTTGGAGGAAATGGGAAGTCTATGAATTGGGAAGAATCAATGGTAACAAGATAAAAATAGAAGCTACTGAGGAGGCTGAGGGAGTAACAGACTCCTCCCCAGGGAAGTTCACACTGAGGAGAGATTGCCTGAGAAAGATCCTTTAGACTTCTGGGAGAGTTCATGGGAGCAGATGGCATAGACCCTAAGATAGAAAAGTCAAATGTTCATGTCCTGCACAGATCTTTGTGGTCTCTAAGGAAGAAAAAGCGGTTATGAGTAGAGATTTAGACCATCTCCTCTCCCACTTACAGAACTCTAACGGGATAATGGTGTTACAGTTAAGGCTGCCACTAGATGGCCACACCTCCACATCCCCTAATGGTACTGAGGGCAAGCAGGATTTCTAAAGAAAATTAAACTTGTTTTCTTTGAAGTATGAGCACAAACTGGCCCTGCATTTCTGAAATACATCATAAAGGTTGGTATAGAGAGTTGATTTTATATTTGAAAAAGAAAGTTGAAGACAAGGTCTTTGGCTCTTCTCCTAGAGGAACATGCGTGTGTTCTGGAGGTACCTACAGTTTTCACTGTGAGCTACATGTTGGCTTTTTTGATAACAGTATGTGAAAGATGATGTGTCTGGGCAAGCTTTTTTTATCCCCAGAGATCAAGTATTGCATTGTATGCAGTCCATGTCCTTGATTCCATGCTGTCTTAGTTGTCTGTTGCTGTGCTGAAATACCATAACCCAAAAGCAAGTTGGGGAGGAAAGAATTTATTTGACTACATTTTCACATCACTGTTCATCATCAAAGAAAATCAGGACAGGATTCAAATAGGGCAGAAACCTGAGATAGGAGCTGATTCAGAAGCCATGGAAAAGGGGTTGCTTACCGGCTTGCTCCTCATGACTTTCTTAGTCTGTTTTTAGAACCCAGGACCACCAGCCAAGGGATGGCACCACCCAAAATGAGCTGGGCCCTCCCCCATCAGTCCTAATTAGGAAAATCCTTTACAAAGCTTGCCAGCACTCTGATCTTATGGAGTCATTTTCTCAAGTGAGTCTCCCTCCTCTCAGATGACTCTAGCTTGTGTCAAGTTGGCATAAAACTAGTCAGCAAATAAGCTATATCTTTGTAGCTATGTTCTGCAAGCTTTCTCTTTCAGCATCAAACTCCCTTACCTCCCTATCCAGACTCTGAGAAGAAAAGCTTGTGCCCTCTAAGTCCCACACTGCTCTGAAAAGATCTCCATGCTGAACAGTGGAAGGGGACTGAGGGATAAAGTTAGCATTTGGTCCTAACACAGGCAATTAATAGGCAACAACAAGTAATATGGCAGAGGAAGGTAAATTTTGGCAGAATGCCTGAGGTGGCCACACCCCATGCATGACTCTCTTGGTAGGCCTCTAGCTTCCTTTCTTCAAAATAATGATACTTTGGTCAGGATCATCCTCCCAGGCTGTGAGTAGGCTAGGAAGGGTCATTCAGAAGTTGTCTGAAAATTAAAAGTGAGAGGGTCCACTGTTGTTGGATATTTGTACACTGTGTGAATATGTATTGTTCTTCTTGTTGTAATAATAAGTCGAACAGCCAATAACTAGGCAGAGGGATAGGTAGGACTTCTGGGAAGAGAGAGAGAGGGGGGAGGGAAGTAGAATATTATGTTAGCACACATCACAGGCCAAGGAGGACATGATGGGAGTTGGACATAGAAGGAAAAAAAGGTAAAGAGTCAGGAGGCAAAGTGTAGATTAATGTAAGTAGGTTAAATTAAGTTATAAGAGTTAGTAGCACAAGCCTAAGCCAAGGTCAAGCTTTCATAATTAATTAGTCTCCATGTTGTTATTTGGGAGCTGGTTAGATAAAGACTAGTTAGAGGCCCACAGTTCTTAGAACTCTGTCCACCTTTTGGACAAAGAACACAAACACCTGTGGCTTCAATGTAGGAGCAGGAGCTTGCCGTGCTGGGTGACCAATGAGGTAGCACACTCCTCCAGAGCAGTGTGTCATTCCAAGGACGTCTGAGAAGTAGAAGATGGTTTTGATCTGAAACTCAGAGAGGAATGAGAAATGTGAACCCTGTAATGACAAATCACAGTGAAGTAGCACTTAGGAGGAGAAGGTACCCAGCCAGAGCAGGAACCAACACTGAGTGATCAGGGAAATAGAAGCAGTAGAGAGTCAGAAGGAAGCCAGGATGACAGGTAAAGCAGGTGGTAGAGAGGCCAATAGAGAGTTGGGATTCTGTGACCTAAGACAGAGAGAACAGACAGTTACAGAGATCGCATTCCCAATGTGTTTGGGATCAAAGCATATGGTAACCATCAAGAATAGTTCCTCTTAGTATCACTTCAGAACTGGATTCCCTAGCAACTCTTAAAAAAACTCATCTGTCTTCATCCAAGGCCAAAAGACTCAGACACCAGTGATCCAGGATTGGTATACTCCCAGACAGCCAGAACTGTTCCTTTTTACCCTGTGTACCTAGGAGATATCTCTTATCCAGGGATTGGGGCGATTATTAGATATTGAGATGATTCTTCCTTGGAGAGGTAAGGAGTGTGAGAAGGGAGAGGGGACAGAGTTTCCAGGAAAAGAGAGGGAGAGGTGTGTGAAAAAGAGAGTAGGGATTCTTAGTTCTAGGTCTGTGAGTAGCTCTTTACTTGTGGAAGGGAAGAACTCTGTTACCTTCAGGTACTCCCGGCCGTAGCATGCAAATGTTTTCTGTGTTTTCTTGATTCTTGCTTCGTCAGAAGAAACAGTTCAGCAAGACACAAAAGAAATAACAGCAAGCAGATGCATCCAAGTGAAACCACACTCGCAAGGGACATGAGTAGACTGTCCAAGGAAGGATTGGTCTGCATGGTCTCATGCAGTTGTCTCATCCCTCCCCACCTCCATGTCTTCTGTCTCAATACTACTTTCTCCCCCCCTTTTTTTTTTTCATGACTGGTGAATTCAGAAGTGTCTGTTTCGGCATTTTGTCTCATAAAATGGTTCCTTGTATTTTCATCAAACACACAATGGCTAAGGAAGGTCGACTTTCTTAAGAACTCAGAAGAACGATTGCTTTGTTTAGCAAAGGTCACCTCTCTTCATTCTGCAGAAGCAGCCTCTGGGAAATAGAGCAGACAGGGAGGGAATTGTCAATGGCCGTTTGTTTAGAGGTAGCTGACCAATGTGTGTCAAGAGTTGTCAAAAGCATTAAAAGGGGTCTAGGAAGATGGCTTAGTTAGTAAACAGTAAAGTGCTATCTGTTCAGACATAAACACCAGAGTGCAGATTCCCTAACATGAATGTAAAAGTCAGGTGTAACTAACCTGAGTACAGGAAGGCGAGACTGGGGGATTCTTGGAACTTGCTTTCCATTCAGTCTAGCTGAGTTGGTAAGTTCCAGGTTTACTGAAGAGACCCTGTCTCAAAAAATATGATGGAGAAAAAAAAACTGAGGAAAACACTTGAGACTGACATCTTGCCTGTATACACACACACACACACACACACACACACACACACACAGGTGCAAAGGTCATCAGAGTCCTTTTCTGAAGAACCCAGGCAGGACATTTTGTCCCCGGCATCCTCTACCTTTAGATTGTGCACCTGTGAACAAAGCAAAAGTAATTGAGTAGTGATGTATGGTAACCAACAGGCTGAGGAAGAGTTGAAGTGAACAATGGTGGCAGCTTCAAGTTAACTGCTGACCCTGAGCTATTTCCTGAGCCTCTAGGTTATTATTTCCAACAGCCTTAGTGGTCTAAGCTTGTATATAATTGAAAAACAAAATAAAACAAAAAAAAACCCCAAACCAGTAAACTTTTAGCTCACATATTTGCTCTAAATATGTCATAAATATATTTAGAAACTCCAGTTTTAATTGGACAACAATAAAACCCTAGCATCACTTTCTCTGAGAATGTCATGTACAATTGATTTGACTTTCTATTTACAAAAGTCACAGACACCTTTTATCTAGTGTGCTATTTGCTACTAATAATAGCAATAAAAGGTTAATCAATTTCCACCAAGAATGGAAATCATATGTGAGAAAACTGTGACAGTAATGGTAATCCTTTTGGAGAATTTCAGAAGACATTTATTTTACCCACTACTGCTTACCACTTCCACACAGGTTTGTAGGAGAAACACTTGTTTTTCATTTGCCTCCTTTGTCACTTAAGATGAAGGAATTGGCTCAATATCAACTGTCTTGAACAGCTCCAGTGTCTAAACAAATAATGGAGATTTACAAAATATTGAATAAATACTTGAGTTTTAAACTGTGCATGCTCTATAATACTTAGATACTAGAGGTGGATTATGAACAGAAAAACCTGTTCTATATAATGTTTTGTCACATGGTAATAATGAGGATAGCAATAAAAGAACAAAACTTGTATTTGAATCATTGTGTGAATGTGGCTAAGGTACATGAATGTGAATGTATTCATACAACCTGCAGAACCCAGAAGAGGACATCAGTTATCATCCTCTAACACCCTGTGACTTCTGGCCTTGGGGCAGGTTCTCTCAATGAACAAGAAGTTTGCTGTTTCAGCTAAGCTTGTCTGCAAGCTCCTACGATCTGTATGTCTTTGGGTTTCAATTGCTGTCAAGAGACACTGTGATCACAGCAACATTTATAAAGGAAAACATTTAGTTGGATGGCTTGCAGTTTCAGAAGTTTAGTCCATTACTATCATAGCAGGACATGGTGACATGCAGGCAGACATGGTGCTGGAAAAGAAGCTGAGAGTCAATACATCTTGATCTACAGGCAACAGGAAGTGAACTGCATTGGGCACAGCTTGAGCGTAGAAAACCTCAAATTTCTTTCCCTCAGTGACATATGTCCTCCAACAAGGCCACACCTACTTCAACAAAGTCAAATTTCACAGCTCATTCCCTATGAGCTTATGGGGCGAGTTATATTCAAATTACCACATTGCCCATCTCCATCTGCTAATCTTTGGGTGACATGCACTCACATCCTTATTTAACTTTTTACCTGGGTGCTGGGCTTTCAAATGCAGGTCCTCATGCATGACCAGGAAGTGATTTCTCTCACTGAGCTATCCCTTAAACCCTTACATTTAAATCCTTGTAACTCTAAATGGGAGCAAAGTGACTGTGCTGTCTAAGTCTTATCGTGAACAGGACAAATGAAGAGATGTGTTAATAGCTAGACAAATTTCACTATGTACTGGGTGTTAGTCAACATTAGGAATTCATTGTTTGTGGCCGAATTTTTCATTTAAAACATTATTAGGAAAATGTTATGATTTAAGGGTTGAATATTATGTTTTATATCATTAACTTGTAAATTCTAAACAAAATCTGTGCAATATAAATGACAAAATGCTATGAAACCTATGAATATACAGATATTTCTTATTTTCAGCTATATGTTTTTGTATATTTGAAATTTTTCATGATAAAAATTTCAAAGATAAGAAAAGACATAAGGAAAGGACAAGAGAGACAAACTATTTGCATTTTGTTAAGCAAGCAAAATGATGGTTACAGAGCCACAAAGCAAGATGGAGGCCTGACTTCTGTCATGTGCCTCGTTACACAGGAGTCATCCCCACCACTGGCTAAAACAAAAGACTGGCAAATAAATGTTGATAAGCATGTGAACAGGCAGATTATACATCACTGACATGAATCTAAAACTGTAAAAGTACGTTGGAAAATTGATAAAAATCTTCTTCTAAATGTATGTGTAGCCATACAATTTCACTCTAGGTTATGCACAAGCAAATTAGTGAGTATGTCTACAAAAATATATGTAGAAATATTTATAGCAGTTCATTCATAATAGCATAGAACTGCAAGTAATCAGATGCTGTTCAGTAGGTAAATGGATAGACAGACGGTGTGCTTAATGGGATGTACACCAATTAAAAAGATGAATCCTTCTACATGCAACAGCATGGCAAAAGCTACTTGGTCATAGGTTAATGGGCATAAAGATATATTTATTTTTTGACTCTATATGAAATTAAAGAATATGAAAAGCTACCCAATGATAGTAGATGAAGGACAGTAGGATTCTGGAAAAGCTATAACATTTAAAAGAGATTTAATTTAATTTCAACGATGAGTATGTATGTGGGTTTGTGCACATGTATACAGGTATGTCCAGACACCAGAGAGGGTACAAGAGTTTCTGGAGCTAGAGTTATAGGTGTTTATGAGCCATATGACATGGGTGCTGGAAGCTGAACTCAGGTCCTCTGGAAGTATATATAAACTCTTAACCACTGAGTCAGTTCTACAACCCCCCAAATAGTAATATTCTGTTGTCTGTCTTCTGTGGGGTACATGGCTTCTCTTGACTCTGCCTTCTTTCTCCCAGCATTTAGTTTAGTTTCCCCTGCCTAGCTCTGCTATAGGCTCAACACATTTTCTTTATTCATTAACCAATGGTAATCACAGCATACAGAGGGGAATTTCACATCAACTAGTCACAATTTGATTTAAGATATGTGAGGATGACGCACTGTGCCAAGCATGTGATCATTTGAGTGAAACATGGGAAAGCCACATGTCCCTGTGAAACCTCTGGAGACCTTCATAAAATTTAGGCCCACAGAGCCCCCATTCTGAAAGGTAATATATCCCCTTAAACACCTTTCTCCTGTTTTCATCTCCCAAGGTTTCATTTCATAAAAAATATTAGTTGACATTATAAACAGGTGCCAGAATGCACTCATCCAACTAATGAAAAAATTAGCTTAAGTTTAGCAAAACAACAAAATCACTTATTGTGGGAAAATGCAGTCGATTATTTTAAGGTAAATTATTCATATCTCACGAAGAAGCAATCATTTTGGTAAAGACTAGGTCATTTTTTTTTCACATATTGGCAGGAAATAGGAGGTAGGAAGTGAGCCTGTGGTATGAGTGAGTGATGTTGCCATGTAGGACACAACCAAACTATTCTCAAGCTGAGTGCTGTGAAAGTCCAGGTAAAGTCAGTCTGCCTGTGATGGTTACTTTGTATAGGAGCTACGGGCACATCAGCTCATTGGTGTTTAGGGACAGAGACTGAACAGAGCTGAGAATCCAGAAACTGCATCCTTCCAGAACCTGAAACCTACCACATTAGGTATGTGAGCAAAGACTCAGATTCTCCAAAGTTTTTAAGGGCAAAACTAGTTATAAATGAGAAGCATCTTCACATAGGGGGCATGTCCCAACACTTTTCAGAATCTGCCTTCTCCCAAGCTATACTATTCTTAGATACTCTGGGTGAGTCATAAAATACTAAGTCTGAATTAAATGATATGACATGTAACTTGCCAAGCAATGATAGCATTGTGTGCATCCTGTGAAATTTTATAATCGTTTAATACTCATCGGACACAATTGTGAAGAAAAGGACCTTTGAGTGCATTTTTTGTTTTATATCCCCATTCGGGCATATCTGTAAATGCTTATGCCCTGTGCTGTCTAGTTGTATGACATTAGTTTTGAAGATGAGTCACAGGCAGGTTGACTCTGTCTGCCAACAATCTGAGAGGGCAAAATAAGATAGATATCACCTTTTTAAACAGAAAAAAACAGAAGTTCTTCCTTCTAGCTAGACAGCAATGTTCTCACAGCTTATTACACATGGCTCAGTACTATTTTTTCTCAAGTTTGTCTGTACCACAGAACTATTTTGTGACTTATAGTCAAGACATAACCACGTACTAGCTTATTCTCAATGCAGAACTCAACTCCAGTCATGCATTTTAAAGTGAGTCATATTTAAAAACATGTATGATATTCTGTGTATCATCCATCTACACTCTACAGTTTTTACCACTGTTGAGATCCAGTAAGACATATGGTAGGAAATGCATTCTTCATAAAAAGAAAATTTAGATACATAGTCTTATTTCAATAAACAATAACTCCTTTTAGGGGAAACTGTGGCAAAATTGCTCTTTGGTTTCCACAAAAGTTTCAGTAACAAACACTTCAAAGTAGCATTCAGGCTGCAGGAAGCTGATGTTTCCATTCAATTTTCTCCCCATGTGCCCTATATTATTCAATCTACCCAATCTATGTATATTCTAGAATTACAGAATCAAAGGAGTAGTGACAAGAGTTGTAAAGGTTGGCCTGGCCAGTCTTCTCACCTTGACATGGATTATAGTCAAAAGGCTAGGTGAAATTTGGGTCTATAGGAAGCTCATTATAGACTTCATCTCCTATAAATGAGTCTTACAGTCACAAAGACAAAGAAAAATGCTGCACCATGGAACCTTGGACTTGCCTTTCTGTCTCTGCTTTTTAAAAAAAAATCCCATTTTATACTCCCCTTTGAATTCGTAAGTCCACAACTAATAGCCTTTCTTTTCTAAATGGTTATTTTGCACGTGGTTGGCCTTTCAAAAGTTTTAGACTCCTTTATTGAAAAGATTCGAGTGGGTGCTCTTATTGACATTCTTTACATAGAAAGTACCCAACACTCGATGTGGATTAACATTTAGGAAATGAATAGTGAGGGCAAGGAAGCCCATGGAAACCTCTGGAGCCAACAGAGAAAGCTGTTGGAGTTTGGAAAGCAAGGTGGGAGCAAGCTGGAGGTCAAGTACCACAGCCTGATCTCAGGAAATGGTTCTGTCAAGTACTATTTAGTTACAGAACATGATGTGCAGGGGCAGGTTTTAAGAACGGGAAGCTGAAAGCATAGTAGCGAGTCAAGGTGACCTTGGGCGTATGCTGCTGATCCCAGTCAACCACTTTTCATAGAGCACATTTCTCTATTCGGACAGAGCACATTGTGTTTCTGACCTGTGTCACTTTGACTCTTTGGAAGGTTCCTTTCCTCAAGGTTTCCTAAGATAGTCTCCCTTCCTCCTCTTCTAACCTTCCTTTCTGGCTCCCCTTTCTTCTCTTTCATTGTTTCTCCCTTTCTTTGTCTCTCTTTATTTTTTTCTTTGGTCTCATGTAACAAAAGCTAGCCTTGAATGTGACCAAGGATGAATTGAGCTTCAGATCCAGGAAGATCCCTGAAGAGAGGGCCGGGCGATGGTGGCGCACGCCTTTAATCCCAGCACTTGGGAGGCAGAGGCAGGCGGATCTCTGTGAGTTCGAGACCAGCCTGGTCTACAAAAGCTAGTTCCAGGACAGGCTCCAAAACCACAGAGAAACCCTGTCTCAAAAAACCAAAAAAAAAAAAAAAAAAAGATCCCTGAAGATCCCTCTCTCTTCCCTGTGCTGAGATTACAAATATGGGCCACCACATCCAGTGTGTGCAGTATTAAGTATTGAACCAAGTACTTTCAGGACTAAACTACATCCTTAAACCTGAACTATCTGAGATACTCTGCTGTGATATGAAGTTCTAGATTACTGAAAATGTTCAGGTTTTACTTCTTTTTTCCCCCATATTTCTTTCTATAGCAATTTCAATGGCTCAGATGCAGACCATGTTGTTATTAGTGAATATAGTTTCCAAGGGTTGGTTGCTCATAGACTATACTATGGCTCAAAAGTGTGTGTGTATACGTGTGTATGTATGTATATATATATATATATATATATATATTTCAAAAGTTTTCTGCTAAATCTAATCAAGGTCTGTATTAAGCATAAAGACATTTTTATTAGTTGGCTTAAATACTGTCTTGGCTAGTTTTTTGACAACTTGACTCAAAGCTAGACATACCTAGGAAGAGAGAATATCAACCGAGGATTAGTCTCGTAAGACTGGTCTATGGGAATTTAAGGATATTTCTTTTCTAATTGCTGTGGGAAGTACCAGCACACTTTGGTATTGCAGTTCCCGGGTAGGTGGGTGTGGGCTACATAACAAAAGTAGCTGAGTTAGTCAATAAGAAGCATTCCTTCTCATGGCTTCTGCTTCTCTTTTGCCTCCTGGTTCCTGGTTTGACTTTCTGCCCTGGCCTCCTTCAGTGATGACTTATAACTTGTAAGCAAAATAAACCCTTTATTTCGATTTTTTTTTTGGTTAGCGTTTTATCTCAGCAATAGGAAAATGTTGGGAGCCACATTTTTGGGGTGACCGGCCACAATCCTAGCCATGGCAGGTTGCATGTTCCAGGGTAAAAGACATGAGGATTAGAAATGTTAGGTAGGAGGAACAAAGATAAAAATGAATCACAGAGACAGGATAGTATTGGGAGGGACACTCAATGCCTCCTGAATACTGAGTTCTGGTTCCAACTTTGCCCGTTTTTAATTTTTCCTACACTTTTATACCCCAATACAAAAGGGAGGAAGAAGAGACCTCAGTGGGTAGCAAAGCAGTGGCTGCAATTTTGGAATTGAAATTAGAGACAGGAGGGAGAGGGAAAATCGCATACCTGATCCCCTGGCCAGCAGGTCCACGGTATTGGTGGCTGAGACAGAGGGATGAAGTGAGAGAAGAAAGCTGAAGGGAGAAGAGAGACCCCAGAGGGGTAGTATGCTACAGGGCTGGAAATGAGTCTGGGGAATTGGAATAATCACTGGATTTGTTTGAAAGACGGTGAGAAGAGTCACTGAAGACTTGCTTGTTCGACAGAGTCATTCCTTAATTACTGCCCGTCTTGTTTTGTGACAAGGTTTCTCACTAACCTGAAACTCAGAAATGTGTACTTCCTGGCTGCCTAGAAAATCCCAGGAATCCACTGAGCAACATTTAAAGTCTTTGCTGTGGTGGTAGTTTGTTTGTAATTTCAGTAATGTAGAGGACATATAACACTTTAATTGTGGGTGCTGGGGAGTGAGCTCAGGTGTTCTTGCTAGTAAGGTAAGTACTTTCCCAGAAGAGCTGTCTTTCCATCCCCCGCTCTTTTTAAAAAATTTTATAGACACTCTTTCCATTGGACTAGGCTTTACATTTCACTAGGTTTATTACTTTAAAGTCTATCTCACTTACAGCAATGTGGGGATTAGGACTTTGATTTGAATTTTGGGAGGACACAGTTCAGTCTGTACAAACCCACAAAGTGAGTCTTCAGTGATCTTTGCCTTCTCAAACTTTGAATGCAGTGAGTTTCTGCCATCCTAGCCTGCTTACCGTGGTAAACTATATTGCATTAGATAATCTCTTGTTCAAAAACCTTTGTACTGCCATTGTTTACCCCATTGCTTGTTTAATTTTAAACATGGCTAGCAAAACAGTTTAATGTGCAATAATTATGGCACACACCTTTAATCCCAGCACTCGGGAGGCACAGGCAGGAAGTTCTCTGAGTTCTAGGCTAACCTGGTCTACAAATCAAGTTCTGGAACAGTCCGGGCTGTACAGAGAAACCCTGTCTCAAAAAACCAAAGCAAAGCAAAGCAAACATGTTTATATGCTCTCAAAGGCAGTGTCCTATTAGCTATTGTTGGGAAACAAATCAACCCAAAACTTAGTGACTTACAGAGAGGAACAATCTTATTACTTTCCATAGCTTTTGTGTATACAAAATTTGGTGTGTGGCTAGAGGTATGGTTCTGCCTCAGACTTCCTAATAGTTTTTTTATGACTTTCATAACAAGAATTCCAAAATCCAGGTATTGGTGGGATTGACTTTTAGGATAGCCTCTTCACCTCCTGCATATATACTTATTATTATTTATTCTGTCCTTACAGGGCCTTCCCTGCATGCATATATGGAAGGAATGAGAATTCTAATACCTCTTCATCTTCTTACATAGACACTCTTTCTATTAGACAGGAAACATTTTTTAAAATCGAATGGACTTGTCTCCAAATACAGTCACAGACATAAATGCTAAGAAAACAGAGAAAAGGGTTCACAGACTTCTTTCCATACGGACCTGTTTGAACTTGTTGACCTGTATACATAGCATCGGACACCCCACAGAGCCAAGAGCTTGATAAAGTAAGGTACAAAAACATGTCACTGTTATGGCTTTGTCTTAAGTCACAATTAATCACTTTTGACATAGCGTGTTAAATAAAGCAGAGACCTATGCAGCTTCAAGGGGAAGAGGTATAGTGTTCCCCCAAAGGAGATATCAAAGTCACGTGGGATAGGTAGTGCATGGAAGCTGCTATTTTGGGGAAACATGATTTCCTGTGGACAATGATGCTCCTGTGAGTTTCACATTTCTCCTTTCCAAAGGGCCCATTGTGAGAAGTGGTCCAATAAGTCATTTGGAGATTGGCTGCTCTCTGTTTATACACATACATTTTTTTATTTGCCCTTCTGGGGGGCGGTGTTTTTAAATGTTACTGTTTCTAGTTATAACTGAGAAGTTGAGATACTTGATACAAAAACAGTATCAAGACTAATGAAAAACATCGACAAACTTTTCCACAATGTCTTAAATTGGGAACCTGCTTTCCTTACACTGCTGATCTGCAGTAGCTTTGGTTTTTCATATTGGATTTTTCTATGGCTTCTATCTCTGTTATTAAAGTATACTTATCAGGACTCAGGCTTACTAGAGACATAGAGCCCATAAGATGCATACATACACATGTGGGCAAACAATATTTGGGCCAGGCTTAGATTCACATGGTCATGGAAGCTGGTAATCCTAAAGGCCAGAGACTGGAAACAAGTGTTTGATTGTAGAACAAGGCATCTGCTGAAAGAGTTATTTCATCTCTATGATGATTCTGTGACTGGTGTTAAAGGCTATCAACGGACTGGACAAAGATTACCTGCATTTTGAAAGATAATCTGTTTAAAGTCTACCGATTTAAAAATTAATTCTGACTGTATCATGCTTCGGTATCATCTCCATGTAGCTAATAAATACCCAGTTTCATGGCTTCATGAGCAGTATTTGCTGTGCTTAAACTGTGCAACCACGAGCAACAGTGATGTTTGTAGTGTTTTCACTAGGACCATTAAAACACTTTAAGCTCATAGTCAACAGATATTTTACTTATGAAATTATATCACCATGAAGAGCTTGTATCTCACAGACTCCTTTTTACTGGGCTGACTGTTCATGCAAGGACTTCAGTGAGGTGTGATGAAAAAACATTGAGGCCACTAGTAATAATCCCCAAACTCAACATGAAAGAGGCTGAACTTATCATTCACATAATAATCCTAATTGTCATAAGGCAAATCAGATATCAGGCTTTTACTAGTTATGCCTCTCCTCGCCTCTCAACTTTCAGCATCTTCTGGTCTACTAGTATATAAAGAAAAGGAGTGAAAAGAGCTAGGTGGGAGGGAGGTCATACATTTTAGCTGTGTTTTAAAACATCCAACAAGGTCTAGAGCCGTCCACAGGCTGAGACATAGGTCATTGTCCAAATTGACTGTATTTATTTGTTTTCATTTTATGTGCATTGGTATTTTGCCTGTACATATGTCTGTGTGACAGTGCAAAATCCTGGAACAGGAGTTACAGACGGTTGTGAGCTGCCATGTAGGTGCTGGGAATTGGACCTAAGTTCTCTGAAAGAGCAGCCAATGCTCTTTTCTGCTGAGCTATTTCTTGGCCTCATAGTTCCCATAGTGGTGTTTGGAGATGGGTCTTTTGGGAAGCAGTTAGGTCAGATGAAATTCACAAGGATGTGGCCCCCTTGATGGCATTTGTGCCCTCCCCCCACCCCTGGTAAGAGTTGGAGACTGCATTTAGTACATTTGCTCTGTCTTGTGTTGTGTGGTCTGCTATGCTGTGATACCTCCCAGTAGGGCTATGCCAGGCTCCTGGCCACTCAGCCTCCAGAACCAAGAGTCAAAAAAAAAAATCCTTGTTTTAAAAAACAAATTACTCTGTCTCTGGTATTTGGTGGTAACAATGGAGAAAACCCAACTAAAGACAGTCCATTTTCTTTTCTAGTGCCCTGTGCTTTCCTGAGATCTGTCCAGAAATGCAGTACTGTCTACTCTGTAAATATACATGAAATATAGTGTACGTATTTTAACCATACATTCTTAAATTTATGTCTTTAAGAAGAAAGAAGATCCTATAAAATTTCTCTTTGCTGGGAAACAAAAGATTAACAGTAAGACTCTAGGTTTTAGATTAGTCACTCTTTCCATCCGGTGAATGTTCTCTTTGATAGCCTCATTTAGAACTTCAAGAGATTATGCTCAGATTTAAAATTCTCATTACAGCCTTTGCCAAAGTATCTTAAATGCAAAGCAATCTAAACTTTAAAAAATTTAGGAATTGCTGAGGGAGACCTATGAAGGACTGAAATACCGAGATAAAACGGGTTGGGAAAATATTCTAGTGCATGACTCCTGCTCTCTGAAAATAAAAGTAATAAGACCGCCATTATGATTTTTAGAGGTTTTTTTTCTATCTAGAGCTACATTCATTTTTCTCTGCTTTGTAGGTCCCACCCCAATTTACAGAGAGACATGAAATATAGCCGGTACAGAGTTTTCTGAGCATTTGCCATTTCCCTGGCTTTGGAATGAATCCCAAATGGATTTGGTTTTATAAGTTACATGTTTCTTCTGCTCTTCAGGCAATATTGATCTCCCACAAAACAATGTCTTGTTTCTTCTAGAAAATGGACATCTTTGTTTCGGTACTCTATCCGTATATAGCCATTTTTAGAGGAAAATATCCCCAAACACATTTTTTTTTGTTTCCTAAGAACCACTACATTTTATCATTACATTAACCATGGTCAATTTTCCATGGGTTTCATTTTGTCTTTAAAATTTTTCTCATGTTTTGACTTCCATAACATGTAATATTTTCTAATTTAAATGTTCAATGAGCATATGCATACTTTCCTTAGATATTTCTGTCTTAAATTTAACTATGTATTATTTCTTTAAAGAGAACACAGTGGAGAGAGAAAACAGTAAGAAAGTGCACAGAGCCATCATGGTGATAGATTGGCAATATCTTCATAATTATTTCTATCATAACTCTTATAGTGGTGGCTCACAATGAGCACAGCAGAAGATATGTGTATTAAGTTTTCTTGAGAATATAAACCACAATGTTCTAAAGAGGCTCAAGGCATATTGTTGCACATTTATAATGCCAGAAAATTGAATTGAAAATAACCTCATTTAAAAATTCCCTTTCAGTGCGGATACTGCATTCTCTCTTTTATTTTTTCAAAATATGTGAACAAAATCATTAAAATCTGTGGATAAAATTGTTAGCCACCAAATTTGTGATGAAGAGGAGAGGAAAGAGGCAACATTAATGTTTAGTGAAAACCATTTCTGTGTCAGCTTAATTCATATACATTTTTTATTGTTTCTCAAAACCATGTTTTAGATATTCCCTGTACATACTATTCTGTGTACATGCATACATGTATGGAGAAAAGGACACTGAAAGGAATAATAAAAAGGGATCATTTTATTCATTTGTTGTAAATAAAGTCTCACTCTGTTGCCCCAGACTTGCTACCGAGTGCTGGGATTGTAGACATGTGCCGTGCTCAGCATCAAATGTTTGAAGTGCTAACCTAATGTTGGCACATAGAGACATTCTGCCTGAGTCTGAATGATTCTGGTACTATGCTATCGGGCACAGGCACGTAGAAATATTGAGTGACTTTGAGCACATTAATAAGTCACTCATGCAAATGATATTCAGTTGATTTTAAAATATCCATCATATGAATTGAAAGATGGGCAAATATTATTTAATTGGTCATGATGTGTCTCAGGTTTGAAGTGACAATGAAGGCTACACATTTGAACTTAAGCACACATTCATGATTTCATGGATGACTAAATTAAAATAGCTGAAGGGTCATTAAACACACAGATTGATTATTACAGCACCATGCTGAATTGTTTTCTTTGGTCCTCTTTGAGAACAAGGGAAAATGAATTATCATCTTTTTCAAGTTAAGCAGGTAACATAGCGAATCCCTTTACCCCAACTTCTTCAACACCTAGCTCCTCTGAGAAATCTACCTTAATGAATAACCCTAATAATTGAATCTTCTATCCTGTGCTTCCTCAAACACTTAATGTACCATAATACTTTGCATGATAATTTATGTCTGGTCACTTTAGGCTCTGCAAATGTGTTTGGAACATAGTGTATACTACCCAGTGAACTGGTTAATAAGCTTTTTCAGAGGAGTGATCAGCTTTTAAGTGTTTGTACTGGGCTGCACGGAAATGGGAGAGAAGGGCAGGAAGGCAACTGTCTTAGCAGAATAAAATAGATATCTCATAGATAAATGAGGCTGTTTTTGACTTGAGTAACAGGAAAATCAGAGAAAATGATATCATGTGTCAAAAGAAGTAGATGCTAAGATGACGGGAGAATCACTTTCTGTAGAAACGTGGGACAGCATTTCATCGACGTCAGGCTACATGTTTGCAAAGTGGTGATTATAAAAACTAACATATAAGGCTCTAAGGCAGATTAGAGAATTAGTGACCAATCTAGAGATGAAAACATAGCGGCAGAACATGCATGCTGTCATACTCTAAGAATTTGATGATAAATGAGATGCAACAGTGAGAAGTCTGGTTAAAAAGGAAATGATAACCACGTGTAACAAACAAGTGCTTTTGCAGGGTGAGAGACTGAAAGAAAGGAAGATGAGCAAAGACAACTGGCAAGGAGCAGTGGAGGAGGCACTATTGGTCAGTGTTAGTCATGTGTGATCTCTTACCAGCATACGTGGATTTATATTTTGTTAGCTTGGAAAATTTTCAATTTAGTAACTTATCAAATAGTGGTCATTAAGCTTTGTTGTGAAGACAAAATGTTGAAATTATTTACAGTGCTCAGTCCAGCAACTGGAACATGGTGAGCATTCAACAGACAGCAGCTGTTATGATTAATGCTGTTAGATCTCGAATAGAAACATAGTGAAAGTATTGAGGCCCAGAGGATGATTTTCCTTTTTGAGAACTATAGGATACTGATGTTGTCATTCACAAATAGCAGGTTTAGCTAACAACAGCAACAAAACATCCAATGACTCAATATTTAAAAATAAGGTGGTTAGATTGTCTATGACACATGAGAGATATTTTTATATTAGGCCTGGAAATATCTTTGTACCATTGACAAAGAGAATTATGAGATAATAGGATATAACCTGAATGCATGTGCCTCTATGATTGTACGTATAAGTACATGTGTGTGCCTGTGTGAGTGTAGAAGTATGCTTATGCATGTGGATGCTAGAGGTCAATCTCAGTTGTCCTCTGGCACCATTCACCAGTTGACTGAGGTTTCTGTCCCACCGGGTCCTTCAGTTATTCAGTCCCAAAGAAACACACAAAGGTCTACATTAATTATAAACTTATTGGTCCATTAGCTCAGGATTCTTATTAACTCTTATATTAGCCAATATTTCTTGTCTGTGTTAGCCACGTGGCTTGGTACCATTTTCAGCAAGGCAGTCACATCTTGTGTCCTCTGAGTCTGGGTAATGACTGTAGACTGACTCTTTCCTCTTAACAGAAATCTCTTGTTCTAACTGCCCCACCTTTACTTCCTGCATGACTACTGGCCAATCAGCATTTTATTAAACTACAATTGACAGGGTACAGACCATTGACCATAGCATTCACCTTTTTTTTTTTTTTGAGGTGAGTCTCTCACCTATTGGGCAGCCTAGATTGACTGGTCATTTAGCCCTATGAATCTGTACAGCTCTGTCTGCCCAGTGCTATGGTTATAAACTCATAGAGCTAGCTTGGCTTTTCACACTTGCTTGAGGAATTGATGGCTGATTCTTATGCTTCCATGGCAAGCAACACACTAACTGAGCTATCTCTCCAGGCTGCATTTTCCTATCTTTAAAATGCACTTGTATTTCTCTGATGGCTAAGGATGCTGAGCAAATCAAAACAAGCCTGAGATTCTATCTTATACCAGTAAGAATAGCCAAGATAAAAAACACTGATGACAACTTACGCTGGAGAGATTGTGGGGGTAAAGGAAACATTCCTGCATTGCTGGTGGGAATGCGAACTGGTATAGCCCATTTGGATATCAGTATGGCAATTTCTCAGAAAATTGGGAAACAACCTTCTTCAAGACCCAGCAATACCACTTTTGGGTATAGACCCAAAGGATGTTCAATCTTACCACAAGAACATGTGCTCAACTGTGTTCATAGCAGCACTGTTTGTCATAGCCAGAACCTGGAAACAACCTAAATGCCCCTTGATCAAAGAATGGGTAAGGAAAATGTGGTATATTTATACAATGGAGTAGTACACAGCATAAAAAATAACATCTTGAAATTTGTAGGCAAATTGATGGATCTAGAAAACATATTAAGTGAGGTAACTCAGACCCAGAAAGACAAACTTCATATGTACTCACTCATAAGTGGCTTTAGACATAAAACAAAGAAAACCAGCCTACAATTCACAGTCTCAGAGAACCAAGATAATAATGAGAGGACCCTAAGACAGACATACATGGATCTAATCTACAAGGGAACTAGAAAAAAGACAAGATCTCCTGAGCAAATTGGGAGCATGGGGACCATGGGGAAGGGTAGAAGGGGATGGGAGAGGCAGGGAGGGGAGCAGAGAAAAATATATAGCTAAAAAGAAATCAATAACCTCCCCCAAGATTCAACATCTGCCCTGGCAAGGGAAAACAAATACACTTGTATCCTTGGACCCTAGTTAATCCCTTCTACTTTAAAGTCAGCAATATAGCATCTCTTTTGGATGAATACCACTGATAAAGATTATATGATTTTACAGACTTCTGTGAACAGATTAGATGTAGAAGAAACTGTGGGCAGTGTTCCTGTTGCCTGGCTCCCGGCCGCCTGGCTTGTTTATGCCCTGAAATAACAACACACAAATTGTATTCTTTTAAACACTGCCTGGCCCATTATATCTAGACTCTTCTTGGCTAATTCTCACATCTTGATTAACCCATTTCTAATAATCTTTGCAGCACCATGAGGTGGTTGCTTACCAGGGAAGATTCAGCATGTCTGACCTGGCAGCAGGCTCCATTGCGTCTGATCTCACTTCCTTCTACCCAGCATCCTGTTCTGTTTACTCTGCCTACCTAATTTTCTGTCCTATCAAAGGGCCAAGGCAGTTTCTTTATTAACCATTGAAAGTAACACCCTCCTCCATCAGTTAGACCTGCCTTAGTAGCACAAGATCCTCCATTTTATTGCATGCTCAAAATATTTTTTTTATCATGCAAGATGACATGTAAATTTGTGAGAGTAGAATATGGATTATATTAGACTATGTCCTAAGATGCCATGTTGGGCTGTCATATGTTGGGAACCACCTTTTTGGGGTGACTTTTGCTGGGCTCCTAGCTGCATGGGTTCATACTTTCCAGTATAGGGGCCTGAGGATTAGAAAAGTTACATAAGAACAGAGCTAAGAAAGAATCATAGAGACATAGGATAGTATCAGGAGGGCAACTCAGCCAATACTGAATTCTGAGTTCTGAGTTCTAAGTTCTGAGTTCCTGAGTCCATGCATGTTTAATTTTCTACACAGTTTTATACTCTAATACATAAAGGGGGAAAAGGCAAAAGATTGCTTTAACATGATACAAAGGATAGCTAGACCATTTACTTGCTTCAATACTTTGAGACATCAAGCCATTATTCACGAGAAAAGCATTATGTTGTTTAGGCAGTGAACTCACCCTAGACCAAGTATCCTGAAGGCAGCCACTCCCTAGGTCAAACCACCTAATTCAAAAGAAGGAGCAAAAGTATGTTTGAATTCTCTGACTTTTGGTCATGGTGGAGAGAAAATACCTCTATAGGCCATCGTAGTGTCCAAATCACCAAGTAACCACACCCTAGGTCAGAGTGTGTAGCCACAGTTATTGTCAACAACTTTGCACCACCTCAAACTCTCTGACCTTCAGACAAGGTGGAATAGGCTCACATTTTTGGGCATCCAGAAGAATATACTTTAGAATATATCTTAAAAGTATATTATCTTTCCAACTACTGCTACTCACCTTGAAAAAATAAAAGAACAGTAACATTAAAACATAAACATAATATGGGGCAGTAAACATGAACACATCTTTTCTTTTTGGGACCAACGTCACATTTTAATTCCTTCTTTTCTCTTCTGATGTGTTTGAAATGTTGTGCTTATAAATATTATTTTGATAAGGTACATCTTCCACCAGCCACATTTGCTGAAGCTCTTCAATGTCTTTCCTGGTTTCCCAAACAGTCTTAAAGTTACTGGAAAATTCTAAGAAGTCTTGGCTCAAAATAATCTGATATCTACAAATTTAGTTCCAAGTTTCCTGGGCTTCACTCATTCAGTAGACACTTATGTAAAGAATACATAAATAATCCAGGCACTCTTCTGGGTTCTAGGATAGCAGAGGCTAGTACAATGTAAATGGATAGCCCTGCTTTTCATATAGGTTCCAGCTGAACTCAGTTTAGGAGGGATAGTGTTACATTTCTTGCTGTTTATCTGTTTAAAGGAAAGACAGGATAATCAACCTAAAAGAATACTATTTCTTAAGGAGTACCTTTATTTCTTAAGGTGTGTGTGTGTGTGTGTGTGTGTGTGTGTGTATGGTTGTTCCATGGTTCACATGTGGAAGTCAGTGGACAGACAATCTTTGGGTATAAGTTTTTAATTCCTCCTCCCCTTTTTTAAAACAGTCTTTTTGCCACTGCATATGACATGCTTGCTTTTGGAGATTCTTTTATCTCTGCCTCTCATTTCTCTGTAGGGACATACTGGGATTACAAATACTTACATTACTGTGTCTGTGCACTTTTATGTGGGTACTGGGGATTCCATTCTCATCAGGCTTCCATGGTGTGGTGTCTCAGTCACTGTTCTATTGCTGTGAAGAGGCACCATTATAACTTATAAAAGAAAGCATTTAATTGATGGCTGGCTTACAGATTCAGATGTTTAATTCATTACCATCTTAGCAGCATGTGGGCAGGTGCTGGAGCATAGCTAAGAGCTGTATCCTGATCCATAAACAGAGAGGGGGGAGGGTTCGAGAGGGGAAGAGAGAAAGGGAGAGGGGAAGAATGAGAAGGAAAGTAAGCCTAGGTCTGACATGGGCTTTTGGAATCTCAAAGCCCACCTTAAGGTGACACACTTCCTACAATAAGGCCAAACCTTCTATTCCTTCTAGTCCTTTCAAAGAGTTATATTCCCTCCTGACTAAGCATTAAAATCTAGGAGCCTAAAGGGCCATTCTTATTCAAACCACCACCGATACCTAAACTCTTGTATTTAAGTGATTAAAGTATCAAAGGGATTAGAGCACATTTCTATATTATCTGTATTTTATGACTTTGATCTAATAAGCATGCCACTTTCGGTTTCAGTTTATTAAATTAGAGAAACTAAGTAAATATAGGACCTCTGTGAGTGGGCTGCTGTTGAAATGCAATATTAAGTGGAATTGTAATTGCTGTTATCGTTACCATTAACTTGGGTGTTACCTTTTTGCTTGTTTGTTTTCTTCATTCCTAGAGGGCAATGCTTAACATAATAATCCTGTTAAAGGTGATAAAGATTTATGGGTACAGAGATGAAGAAGAATTTAAGTGGATTCAAATAGAATTAGTCTGCTTTTTTAGTCCTGCTTGTCTAAAATATTTTTAGTATTAACATGATTACTTGGTATGCTAGCTATATTTTATGTAACAAAGAGAGAAGAGACATCAAATAATGAACAACTGAGAAATGGGATCTTCATCCTTGAAGGAAGAACAGGCCTATATCAGATATTTTCTAATAGAGAGAGTGCTATGTTCCAGGAGTGAGCCCTACTCCCAGTCTGACTTTGAGTATCACAAGATACTCTGTAATAGGAGCTCTATGAGATGCAAGGAGGAGACAAGACACTCATGACTTAGGGTCAGAGTAGGTTCTTGGAGAACCTGAAAAGGAGAGGTGGGAAGGGCTCTTGAGAACTAACTCTTTGCCTCCACCTCTCTCTCTCTCTTTCTCTGCATCTCTGTCTGTGTCTCTGTCTCTCTCCTTCTGTGTCTCTGTCTGTCTGTGTGTATGTGTGTGTGTGTGTGTGTGTGTGTGTGTGTGTGTAGGGTCCATCTCTCTCTCTGCATCTCTCTCTGTGTCTCTCTGTGTCTCTCTGTGTGTGTGTGCAAGGTCCATCTCTCTCTCTCTGCATCTCTCTCTGTATCTCTCTCTTTATGTGTCTCTGTCTCTCTCTATGTGTGTAGGGTCAATCCCTCTCTATCTCTTTTTCTGTTTCTCTCTCTGTGTGTAGGGGTTAGTGCTGGTGATTGACTCTAGGTTGTCACACACGCAGGCAATTGTTCTACCACTGAGCTTTGCCTCTGGTCCTGGAGAGTTTATATCTTGAAGTCTTTTGCTGATTGTTCATAGAAGACTTAGAAACCTGGGGCCAAACCAAGTCTACTATTTTTGCCTCCCATTTGAGGGTTCTTTTCATTTTTTAAAAAAATACATTAAGCTTTTCTTTTCTTTTTTTTTAGTAAATTTTTTCAAACCCATTCTTTCCCTTAGTTACTTGAGCTACATCAATTGCTCTCCGTAGCAAAAAGCACATCTTATTCCAGTCTAATTGCACTTTAGATCCCATGTCCATCTTCCCTTAAGCAGTGGGTGCGACTCTATTCTTTACAGTCTACATTTTGTCAGAGCCACACTGCTTTATTTTCTTAAACTCAAATGCCTCTTAGCTTTGGGCATTTTTAGAGACATTTTCCAGTACTCCTATTCTCCCTCCTAGCGCGTTTATTTTTATGATGATTTTTCCCCCTTCTTTTAGGCTCATGTTGTGAATTGTGTCATCCAGGTTGGCTTTGCCTTGACCCTTGGGTCTTGTCAGACCCACAGTTGTGTATAGGACCCTATAGGTTATTCTTTTCCACAGGAGCTGAGCAGGTTGTTTGGTCTTAGCTTAAATCTATGTCCATGTTTTTCAAATGGATTTATATAATCAAAGTGGATGCTTCCAGCTACTTATTCTCTTAACGTCACGAATGACTAGTGTAGTGTCTTCTCTTTGAAAGTTACCAGCATCACTCAGACCACCCTCTATTTCAGTCTGTGGCTTTGTATCTTCACTAAAACTGAAGCAAATCAAAAGGAAAACCCTCGTAGCCCCAGGGTAAATCCCTTTAAAAAAATCTCAATTCCTATTTTCCCTGCTTTTTACACTCTTTTCTAGAGAAGTTTGCTGTTCATTCCTGAAATATATTAGCCTTTCTCTCACCATATGGATATGCTCTTCATGGTTAACATGCATCTCCCCTTTACTTTCTCTAAGATTTTAATCACATATTACTTTCTCAATGCAACCCAACTTTACCACCTGCTTTGAAACTGAGCAGATTCTTAACTCCACCATATACCTTATCTCTGATATTTTTATTTTAAATAGTATTAGTTACTTAATTTTGATGGAGGAGGGTCATCTTTCTATCTGTTGTTTCATTGGTTAAGTAATAAAGAAACTGCTTGGCCTCTGATAGGACAAAAAATTAGGTAGGCGGAGTAGACAGATCAGAATGCTGGGAGAAAGAAGCTGAGTCAGGGAGTCACCATGATTCTCCCACCCAACACAGCTGCAGGTTAAAATCTTCCTTGGTAAGCTACCTTGTAGGCTACACAGAATATTAGAAATGGGTTAGAGCAATATGTAAGAGCTAGCCAATAAGAGGCTGAACTAATAAGCCAGGCAGTGTTTAAAAGAATACAGTTTCTGTATAATTATTTCGGATAAAGCTAGCCATGTGGGCGGCCGGGTGCCGGGGATGCAGCCCCGCCGCTCATATTACAACATAATTTTCTATTACTTCTTTATGAGTTGAGTATTTAGACATTGTCTGTATACCCTTAGTACAATATAAACTCTATAAAATAAGAAACATTTGTTTCTTCCTCTGTTGTAAGCTACAGTCCTAAATGATGGTTGGCACATAGTATGGCTTCACAAATCCATGTTGAATTAAATCTTCAGAGAAACACTGCATTTAACACTGTGCTTTAGAGTTGGCTCATTTATCTTCCAGACTAAATTGCAAACTCCATTATACAGAGACTACGCTATTCATCATTTTTGTAAACTGTATTCTTGAGGCATAACTAAAAGATCTTCAAGTTACCTTCTTAAAGCCATCGGTGTTCTCTTTCCTTTTCTTTGGTTGTGAGGACTGAACCCACCTGTCGTCTTGCACATGCTACTCAAGAGCTCTACTGTGTGCTATATCCAAACCCTATAGTGAGCTTTGATAGATGTATATGGCTGTGTACACATGCTTTAACCAAGAAACAGAACGTATTTTTATACGAATTTCACTCATGTGTTTTTATATATAATCTTTTCTCTATTCTGCCAAACACTGATATACTTGTGAACTTCTTCACTTTGGCTTCTCTATTGTTGTGACATATAAAATAAACCATCGTGTATACAGCCTTTCAAGTTTGACTTCTTATTAAATCATATTATTTGAGATTTGTCCATGGTAATACACTTATCATTGTTCATTATGCTAATGGGTATTCTTCTGTTGTATCATTTTTATCACAATTTGTTTATTCATTCACCAGTGAATGGATGGACATTCAGCTAGTGGATATGAAAAATAAGTCTGTTATTGTTGTGCAACAGTTTTCTCCAGGAATTGAAGCATTCCATCCTGTTGGAAGATAAACAACTCAAAATGGCTTCAGCAAGTCTCTAAAATGGATCAGATTCACTAGTTTATCAGGCCCGTCTGTTCCTGTCTGAGTCAACAAAAATAAATAAAAAAATAACAAATAATGCTGAGGGTGCAGTTCAGACACAAGGAAGCCAAGCTGTGAAGAAGACTCTGAGACCAGATCAGCTGTCTGGGAGAAGCAGATACCAGCCAGTCTGCCTGGAAGAGGTTTAGACCAACTGAGTCACCTGGCAGGGACACTCTTCAGCCTGTTGAGCTGCCTGATGGCCGTGCAGTGTGCGTCAGGTTTCCGACCTCTGTGAGCTGTCACCCGTGTTGTAGTGGTTCTTGTAATGCAACTGTCTGCGAGTCATTTGTGCTCCTTTAAGTAACCTCTCACCCATACTCTTATAAGTAACCTTAGTAAAACACATTGGTTCACCAAGCTGGACTTTAGTGGTATCTGTCCTTTGATCTGCTGTAGGTTCTGGGTGAGTAGATGTGTGTCATGTCTCTCTAAAAATGTTTTGTCATGCAACAGTTATGAAGATGGATACAGTTCTTTATCTGAGTGTATTTCACCTCTCTTGGATAACTATTAGGAAATATTTTATTACATGAAGATGCCAAAGTGTTTTCTAGAGTTGTTATACTGTTTGTATTACTGTCATAAGTATGTGAGTTCTGTATGACAACCAGAAATTAGTAATTGCAGCTCTTTCAATTTTAGCATTTGTACTTGATGGATACTGAATTTAATTGTGATTTGTAAACTTCATACCCCTGATGACTAATAATACAGTTTTATCTTAATGAGTTTAATTTGCTTTCAAGTCATATGTATGTATTTTATGTATGTATGTATATATGTATGTATGCATTTTCAGTGTGTGTGTGTGTGTGTGTGTGTTTATGTGTGACTGTTTTGGAGATTTTCCCTTGCAGTACTGGAAATTGAGCCCAGAGTGTTAGGAATGCTAGTCAAGCGCTCTACCACTGAACTACACATGTGGCCTTCACATAGATATTTCATTGGAGCATCTTTATAAATCCTGTACATATTTTATTGAATTGCTTTATTACTGTTTTTGATAGGTTGTTTGTGACCTGTTTTCTCATCTTTCTAACAAGATCTTTTCAATAAGAATATTTTCAAATTTTGATGACATTAAATATATCAGAATTTTCTCTTTTGATTTATGCTTTGCTTTGAGATGTTTGAGTATCCAGGACATATATGCATTTTCCCTCTGAGTGGTATTCTGGATGTTTCACAGCTGGAGCTCCATAGCAAGGTCTGTGCTCCATTTTGAATTATTTTTGAATATTTAAGAACTATGAAATCCATCCTTCTGCAAATCTTTTAAGTTTTTGGAGCAGATTTCTTTGAAAAGATGATTCTTGTCTCCAACAAATACTTGTACATCTGTTGAAACTTAGCAGATAATATAAGTACTGGGCTTGTTTCTGACCTTGTTGAGTTCTTCAGAAAAGTTTGCTGGCATGTTGGTTTTGATTACACTTAACTGACTAATCAATCAGAGGAAAAATGTCGTGTTGACAGTGTGCGTCTTCTAACTTGTGAGTGCAGTGTTGCTCTCTGCTCATAAAGTCTGTATCTTTAATATCGTCTGACAGAATTGGCTTTCAGAGTGGAGCTCTGAGACCCATTTCATATCTTTTTCTTTTTTATGAGTTGCTTTTATGTTTATTGCAATGGTATTGTTTAAAATTTGAGTTTTCAGTTGTCTGCTATTAGTAACATGAAAATATACTTGATTCTCCAGCTGGAGGAGTTTGCTTTACCATCATTAGTGATTCTTCCTTGAATGACAGCTAAACTCTGCCTCATGTCTTTGGAGGGGACCGATCTTTTTTTACTATAGTTGGCATTTTCTTTGGGTCACCAACTAGCTCACAAATAAAGACACAGAGAAATACTATTAATTATGTATGCTTGACCTTAGCTTAGGTTTGCTTCTAGCTAGCTTTTGTCCTATCATCTTTTTCTATAACTTAAGTTAACCTACATGTATTAATCTATGTGCTGCCCTCAGGCTCATTTACCTCCTCTGTGTTCTGCCCATCCTGCTTTCCTGCTTCTTCCATGTCTATCTGTCTAGCCCCTGGCTGGCAGGATGACTCCTCTTTTCTTCTTGCCTGCTATCCCAGCCTATCTCTTCTGCCAAGCTATTGATCAGTCAGCTTTTTATTAGATCAATTAGGAGCCTTAGGCAGGCAAGATAAAATAGCAACACATCTTTACATAGTTAAACAAATGTAGCACATTTTTACATAGTATTTCTTTATATTCTATTCCACAAGCATCTACAGCCAAGATATCTTTCTCCTCTTTATTGCCCCAATCTCTGCTTTGTACTAGCATTGGATTCTGAATATGAGTACATTTTCTTCTTCAGCCACAGATTTTTCTCCTCCTCCTCCAGTTTTTTTTTCTGTTTACGGTCAATGCTGTGTGAGTGTGTGCATGCATGCATGTATGCATATGTGTACATGTGTGTGTGCATGTGTAATTTTTATACTACCCAGCAACTAAAAATGTCTTTGGTGGTGGGTGTGGACAAGAGCACTTTTTAGTCTTTCTCCAACATCATATAGTATTTAGATCTGTCTACCAGTGGTTACCAGCATGCATGTAGAATAAAAATGTTGGTTCTAGGGTTTTATTTTTAAGAGATAAGAGCTTTATAACCTGATTTGTTTCTTCCATTGTTATAGGTTGTCACCTTGATGCTCATCTTAGAAAAGGGCTTCTGTGTCACCTGTCCCACAATCATTCTTGGGAACCACTAGAAAGTGGTGTTAAACTGTTAGTGATTGTGTACAGATTGTCCATATGTTTGGAACTAAGAATTTAAGGATGGCAAGGTGTCACATGAGCACACAGTTAACTTTTAATGTGTGTTGAGTATATTATACTTCTTGCCTCCAAAGTTTGTGAACCATGGCTGAAGAAGGACAAGAAAGATTGTAAGAGCCAGAGGATTCTCAAAAAAACATGCCAGGGCTGTGCAACCCATGAGCTCATAGCAGATGAACAATTTCTGTACACGAGCAAGCAACCCAAAAGCCCAGAATGGGCAGAAAGAACTCATGAAATCCCACTCCTAGCTGAGGAGCTTTGGCAATTAGTGCTGCCAGGAGAGGGAGTCTCAGTTTACCTTAGGGCTGCAGGTCCCAGGGTATGGCCCCCTACCCACGTACATAGTTCCACACTAAATAGACTCTGTGGATCTACAAAAATGTTCATGAAATTTGGAGGCAAAAGCTGTTGGGGCATATGGAGAATTTGGAGGGTAAGTAAGGAGTAGGGTTTAGATTTGCTCAAAACACATTATATACATTACAAAGTTCTCAAAAAATAAATTGAAAAGTTAGTTGTGTCTTTCTCAGTTCTGTGGTTGGCATCTCTTCTTTCTATAATCAGTCATGGGAAAAACATTCGGACTTCTTGATTCTCCTGAGGTAAATTCTCATGGTTTAAAATTCTGTCTAGTTGTTTGTTTTGAAACCTTGGATCTATGATAGGCAAGATTATGGTTTTTAGACTGAGTTTCTTTTATCATTAGAATGCAGTAATGCTCTGTGAAGTGTGTGTATGCCTTTTGTTTATTTTCATGTCCTGTGTATGGGTGTGTATGTTTGTGTATTATGGGTGCAGATGTCCATGAGAAGAGGTTGTTGGAACCCCTAAAACTAGAGTTACAGATAGTTGTGAGTCACCCTGGGTTAGCACTGGAGTCTGAATCAGAGTCTTCTACTAGTTCAGCAAGTGCTTCTAACTGCTTAGTTATCTCTCCAGCTCAGAGTCTGTGAACATCTAAAGAGGGAGGAGAGCTATAATTTTCTTATTTGTATAGTGATTTGGGGAATTCTAACAATCGTTTAGAATATTTTCTAGGAATGTACTTAATTTAAGAAGTCCTCCTGAAATGCAGATCTAAAATTTTGTGTCAGATAGATCCAAGTCTGAAGACACCAAACAGTTGCCCTATGATCAATGATCTGGAACATTTCTTGTGAGCCCTAGACTCCCCTTCAGAATTTCGCATGCTCACTATCTTCTTTCTCCTTCAGACCCTTCACTTGCTCTTCCTCTGCCTTTGCCTCTTCTACCAGCTCTCATTACTCATACAGACATGATTTCATCGGCTCACATCTTAAAGTGTATATCAAGTGTGTCTGAAACACTCCCCAATCTAGAAGATCCCTCCCATTCTCCACTAATTTCTCACATGGAACCTCACATCCCTTTCCTTCACTGCACTAGCCTCAGTTTGCAACTCAGGGACACGTTTGATTACTTGTTTAATTAGCCTCTTCCCTGTAGGTGTGCTGGCTCAGACTCCATCTGTGTTGTTCGCTGTGTTGTTGGCACAATTTACTGGTACTTTATACTTCGCTTAATGCACAACAGTTGCTCAAAATTTGTTGAATGAATAAAATTCTAATGAGATGGAGACTGGGAAGGGAAGAACAATTATATCTAGAGGGAAAGAAATTCAAGGCTGGTTTCTAAGGCAAGTTTTGGCAAAGGAAAAACTGAAGGGCACTTCTGAGACCTGGGATTCAAGGCTAGAGTTCAAGCAGGTTTGGTGTAGGTATTTTCTTTAAATCTTTAAATCTTGCTTTCTGAGTGAGCAAGAAGGTAATATGGGTATTTGCTTTGAGTTTATTATTTTGCATGAACGTACTAAATGAAATGCCCACATTTTTTTAAGATGAGGTTACCATGTGTAGACACATTTCAGGCATACTGAGCTGCTCTCTCTCTCTCTCTCTCTCTCTCTCTCTCTCTCTCTCTCTCTCACACACACACACACACACACACACACACAATGGAACATTATAGTGGCCTTCTATGTGTTAGGTAACTGGCATTTGACCACATAGTGTTTCATAGTTCCCATTCCATCTGTAGCAAGGGTAGATTATTAAGTAAATAGCTCGCATAAACTAGATCATTCCTCGGAGAAAACTCAAACATAGTTTTCACCTAACACTGCCAAACTGGAGCTCAGGTAGATTAATCCATACTCTTATAGTAAACACTCTTATAGGGAACTGTTTTGATGTATAAAGAATAAGAAGAAAGATTTCCTAGAGAGGGGCCAGGGAAGTGATTCAGGCATTAAATTACCTACTTCCTGAGCATGAGAACCTAAGCTCAGATTTCCAGCACCCATGGAAAAGTTCTGTTCTGGGTGTGGTCATGTGCACATATACCCTGAGCACAGGTGTGGCAGCATATGGAGAAGTGATGTATGATGAGAAAGGCAGGAAGATCTTTGGAACTTACTGACCTACCAGAATATCCAACGGGTGAGCTCCACAGCCAGTGAGAGGCTGTCTCAACGACATAAGGTGGAGAATGATGAATGAAAACATTCAGTGTTGACCGTCAGTCTCCACATGCACATGGGCACACATACTGTGGACATACTAGATATCAAAGAAGAGCAAAGAAGAGAAGCACAAGTCAGGAGATTAAAAATAGAGTTAATTATTTAAAAATTGAACATTTATTTTAAATTGTGGGCATTATTAAAAAGATTAACACTGATATAAAATATAAAAATATGTCAAGACATGTTTTCAACATGAGATGTCTATATGTTTACAGTAAGATATCTACAATGAGATGAACTTCCACATACATAAAAATATACAGAAAAACCACATTGAGATATAAGCAGGGCAGTAGATTGTTCTCGCAAAAGTTATGTGACATGTAAAGGGGTATAATGATATCATGTGTTGATGAAACATGGGAGACAGACTCTATGTTTTATCATAAATTGTGGAGAAGCCAAATCATGGCTGTGCACACTAGAACTTGTGGATCTTATAAAAAATGCTGCATAGGAAAAAATAGTAGTAACATTAATAATATAACAACACTTAGGAAGTATTACTGTATGGCAGTCATTATGTTAGACTTATAATAACTTACAATAACATATGAAATATGTATGGTCTGATAGTGAGTGGGAATGCCAAGTTCGAACATGGACCACCCAGGTTCAGATTTCATTTTTGGAAAGAGCTACTATATATGCAGTCTGTTAGCATCATTTAATGAATGAAAATAATTTTCATGCATACCACAATGCATATTTTTCTAGCATACATTAGTGTTAAATTATATTGAAGAATGCAGGGATACAAACATAAGTGAGTAATCATGTTGTAAGGTATCCACCAGAGAAGACTACTCAGACATGGATTCAGGACCCCAGTGAGGTACCAAGCCTTTCTCAGGCTGAGCTTTTAATCACAAAAACACACCTTAGGTTGACACACCTCATTTAGCAAGAACAGTTTGTTACGAGCAGAACTATAGGAGTCAAAAAAAGTCAGTTTTAGGAACATTTAGGGACTTTCCCCAGAACTGTGGACTTTGATGGATTAGGTCGTTGCTCTTGTTTTGACAGGTACTACTGCTCTGTGATGAGATACATGGCTGAATGGTACTTCCATCATGGTGTCAAGTGTGCTAGAACGTGGGGGTCTTTTAATGTCTGGGGGCCTGAAACTATTAAATTCAGCAGAAGAGTCCTTGCAAATTCAACATGGAGAAGTGGGCTAGACTATTCTCATTCCTTTATTGAATGAGAATAATTTGGCTTCTGGAAAATATGGTACTTAATATGGCTTCAAGTGTTGATATCAGGGAAGAAGGCAAGATCCTAAAGCTACTGCTATCTAAGGTGCTGACATTGGTGAGCAACATAAGACACATGGGGAAACTCAAGAAGCCAAAGATGAGTGAGCAATACAACAGCAAAACAAAATCCTTTGGCTGCTCTTGTGAGAAAACACTGGGCTTTTCATTGGATTTGTCTTGTTCAATGCTTGCTACCCGTTGATTATAAAGAAGGTGAATTGTGTCCTTCCCTTAGCAGCTTGACTTTGTGGTGGGGGTAAAAGAGGATTCTTTATCTCTTCTGTGCCCAATGTCAGCCTTTTTATATGTGCTTTCCTCATTCCATAACAGTTCATCAAATTAAAATAAAGAATTGTTCTATATCACCATAGAACCTTTCTCCAGCAACTGATGGAAACAGAGGCAGAGTCCCACATCAGAGCACTGGACTGAGCTCCCAAAGTCCATTGAAGAGTGGGAGAAATGAGATATGAGCAAAGAGGTCAAGACTATGATGGGTTCACCCATGGAAACAGGCTACCCGAGCTATAATGGGAGCTCACCAACTTCAGCCAACCTGAGAAGGGATAAGCATAGGACTAAACTAGTCCCTCTCAATGTGGTTGACAGTTGCATGGCTGGGGCAGACTGATGGGCCGTTGGCAGTGGCACCAGGATTTATCCCTACTGCTTATACTGACTTTTTGGGAACCCATTCTCTTTCAATGGATACCTTTCTCAGCCTAGATATAGTAGGGAGGGCCTTGGACCTTCCACAAAGCAATGTGCCTTACCCTCTCTGAGGATTGGATGGGGTGGAGTGGGAGGGTTTATGGAGGTAATGGGAGGAGAGGGGGTAGTGGGAACTTGGATTGGTATGTATGATGAAAAATGATAGCTTGTTTTCTTTTTAAAAATAAATAAATAAATTTAAGAAAAGAATTGCTCTTGTGTCTGCATTTTGTTTTGTCTCTGATGAAAAGCAGGCTTAATGCCCAATGGGGAAAATTCCAGTGAGGAGAGAATGGGATACAGAACAAGACTCACAGCATGAAATGCAGCTGATGGTTGTTGAATGGTTGGCTGACTTTCCGTCCACACCAAGAGCAGCCAGTGGAGGTGAGGCAGCGTGCTTTTCAGAGGTGACTCTTAAGAAATGTATTAAATCGCCCTTACAGAGCTTAAGGAGAATAAACCCTAAGGGGAATAAGCATCCTCAACCTTCTTACTCATCACTCAAACCAGCACTAGAATCTTCCTTGTTCCATTTTAAGATAAAGCTATTTTTTTTGGTAAAATTATAAAACTTCTTCACACAACAGGGTAAAGCAACCCTATTTTTTCTTCAATAAAAATATCGCACTATAATTTAAGTGCCGGCTGATGAATGACTGGTGGGCCTGCCCATGCTGCCCATCCTCAAGTCCACAGTGGAAATTAGAGGTGTGCTCATCTCTGTCAGGGATTTTCCATTTTCTGCTGGCTAATCCCCACTTCAGCATACAGCTCTTCTGATCTGCTGCCTCATTCAGTTTTCAGTTCCCCTGCCTCTCCAGAAATCTCTTCCTGCACAGTTTAGTCTTCCTTCAGAGCTGTCTCGGGATTTCCATGCTTGCATCACACATTTCCGGACATAACTAATACAAATAAAATCCTGCCATCTTTGAATTTCTTCAGCACTTGCTGTACTTTGGATGAGCATCCCCAGAAGGCCATGAGCGAAAAGTGTGGGTGCCTCCCTGCAGCACTGTTGGAAGCAGAGGAACCTTTGAGTTCCTAGTGAGATGGAGTTAGGGCATAAGGCGTACATTTGAATGATCCTGGCATTCCCTGATTCTTCCTGTCTTTCTTTGTGTTTAAGGTGCCAAGAGGTGAATATCTTATTCTGTTACTGATATCCTGCCTCCCACATGCCCCAAAACAACAGACCATGGACAACCCTTCAAAAATTGTGAGCTAAAGCAGATTTCTTCTCTTTTAAGTTGATTATGCCAGGCATTTTGCTGTAATGATAGAAAGACAGTTCACACAGCATGGTATTTATTTTTCCTTTGATCTATCAGTTCTGTCTTGTACCTATAATAATACATATAGGCAAGCCCTTACTAATTTTTATTTATTTATCTGTTTTACCTTTACAACAGCATTTCAATCTGTAGCCCAGGCTGGCCTGAAACGTACATGTAGCCCACCACTCTATGGCGATTTATCTTCCCCAGTTTTATTTGGCTTTGCTTCCCTTGTTAATATTTATACCTGTGGTGTTCTCATTTAGTGAATACTGAATTGAATTAAAATGTTTCAAACAAAAATGAATGCAGTTTTTTTTTCTTTTTGTAAAGCAAGTTAATGCTGATGGTTTTTTTTTTTTATGAGAGATTGGGGGCAGACAGTTCACAAAGCTAGAAAATATGTTTACAGATGCCTTGCGATATTCAGGTACCAGGCAATGAGAGTCTACAAGAACAAGGCTTGTGTTGGGAGGGGAATTGGTGATTCACAGGGAGAGACTGGAGGCAAAATGACAGATTGTTATGAATAATGATGAGGCTAATGATCACAATGGCAATAAGGACGCTTGCTTGTGTTTGTACAGTGCTTTGCAGTTTATGGAGATGATTCCAGAAATGCAGATGTGGATTTGACTCCGGAGAATCAAGTGAAGTGATGTGATAAATAATCATATGTTAAAGAGAAGAGAAGCATGCCATTTGTGTGTGTGTGTGTGTGTGTGTTTCTGGGAAAGGCTTGTTGTTATCAAAGTGGGGAGGATGCACAGTATCTCACGTGCTGGCAACATCAGATTCAGGATAGTCAGTTAAGAGCTTCCATACTGCCCTTCGCACCAGGGGTGGTCAGAATATTGATCCCAGAAATGGCCTGAAAAACCCAATTCAACAAGCGTCTTGTTCCAAATGCCAGGGTTTATTTTTAGCAAACATTTAACTCTCAAGGATTCTGTAGAAGCTCTTAACCCTCAATGAGATTCAGCTAGAGCTTCTTCTACCTGAGAGGCAGGTTTCTAACTTGTTCTGTGTGAAAGCAGAAGTGGAAGCCAGAGGACTTGCTTCCTGAGGCAAAGGGTACAGGAAGTTGTTAGCAAGTTGCCCTGGCTCACTTGTGCTCCTACTGCAGTGATGTGGAGATTCAAACAAACCTGAATGCAAAAATGTAAGCGGTCAGGACTCTTGTTATTATTGCTGAGTTATGTATCTGGAAGTCTGTTAATGAGTGCCTCTTCATTCTTGTAATCAAATTAATTGTGTTACAAACAACTGTTTCTTTCTTTAACTCGTCCTATTTAAGGGTTTCTTATTACCATCTAAGAAATTCAATATGTACACATATTTAACAGGACTATTTCTCTGTGAACCATCTTTCTATTGTTATAACAAAATACCTAAGATAATCAACTTAAAGGGAGGAAAGGATTATTTCGGTTGAGGGTGTCAAACGCCTTAGAGGCCATGAGGTTACTTAGCCCCATTGCTTTATGGCCATGATGGAATGACAGGAATACAGAGCCAATGAGGCCTATTCGAGCTAACCACAAAGCAATGAAAGAGAGGGAAGATCCAAGCCTCCAAAAGCTACCCCTAGTAGCCCAACTATCTTTTCCCTACTAGTCTCCATTTCCTCTTCACAGCGTCAGCTCGTAGCCAAATCTTTTCTATGTTAGCCAACGGATCTACCTCTGGCCTGCATCCTTTGCCTTTTCTTCAGTTCTCACTTGTGGGAAGGGATCGAACGTTTCCTTTTATTGGACTAAGAATAATGATAATCATGATTAGTTACAGATTGATGCCATCGGCTTGTGTCTCCCCACTCCCACACCTTTATTGTTGGCAGTAAAAGAAATGGTTCAGCGAGTACAGGTCCAGAGTCAGTCAGTTCTTGAAAGAGAAGTCTCTGGTCTGGATAGTGTCTCCCCCGCACCCCATCCCCCTACGGAAACAACTTCAGTTGAGAAACCCAACCTCCCCTCACAGACTGACCTCTGGTCAAGCTTCTAGGGGCACTTTCTTGATTAATGACTGATGTGGGAGAGCCCATCCCACAGGGGTTGGTGCCACCCCGGGTAGGCTGTCCTGTGTAGTACAGGAAAGCAAGCTGAGCAAGCTATGGGGAGCAAACCAGCAAGCATCGCTCCCCATGACCTCTATATCAGTTCCGGCCTCCAGGTTCCTGCGCTGCTTGAGTTCCTGCCCAACTTTCCTTCATGATGGACTGTAAACTGTAAAATAAAATAAACCATTTCTTTCCCCAAGTTGCTTTGAATCATGGTGTTTTATTAAAGCAGTAGGAACAGACCCTTCCCCTCCCTCACACCAGCATCCCCGTGAGAATGGAAGATGAAAATTCAGCTTGGGCCCAAGAAGTCATGCCACTGTTGCAGCAGGAAGAACAGCAAAGCTCCCTCTGTCCAGATGGCTCCTTCTAGAGACTGGAGCTGGGGCCAGTTCACGTGTTTTGACTGAGATACTTTAGTAAGTGAGAACTTGGTGATTGAAAAGGTGGTTTTATGATAGACTCAGCAGGGCAAGGCAATCATGGATCTATTTGCTCAGAACAACTCTGGTTTCTACAACCTGTTGCCCCTGGAGCTGCTAATGGATTTGGGAGGGAGGGATAATATTAAAAATACGGAACACTCAGTAGCAAAAATTGGTGAAGAATTTAATTTGGATTTAACAAGGGATGAACTGATTGTGTTCTGAAGGAGAGGGAGAAAGCTTCATTAGCACATGGTGGGATGGGCAGGAAGCTGATAACCTCAGGTTATCCCTGCAGGTAGTATTTCAGAGTATTTGTGTAGGAAACCTCCACTTTGTGTGTGTTTTAATGAGATAGCAGGAAAAGATCCGCTAACAAGGTGTCTTGGGTACAAAATATTACTTTACCAGAAAGAGAAGAAACTATAGTATTTGCCCAAAGGGTAAGACTTTTAGGAATAAGGACACATGGGACAGAGAAGAATCTATTTTCCCCCAGGCTTAACATGGTTGCTATTCATGAAATCAGAGAGGAAGCAGAGATTCAGACTGCTCAGTGATATGAGTGATGCTCAAGGAAAACAGAAATGGGGGCGTTGGGATTTTTGCTATGGACGGTGGAAGCTTTAGAGCCTGCGCCTTTTGTAGCCCCGAGTGCATTTCTCTCGTTTCCTGATCAATATGTTATGTGAGTCCAATCTCCGTCTCAGACTTATGGCAATCCTGTTGTTTCTGACAACCATGACCCAGGTTACTACAAATTGAGTTTTATACTTGGAAAAATAAATAATGGAAAATATTGAGCAAAAGGATGGAAATAATACATGCCTGAGATGGTGGGATTGAGTCCTGTTACAGAAACGGAAGCAGAATCAAAGGACTTCCAAAAATAAAACACAGTGAACTCTGTTTCCAAGATGTGACTGAGCTTTGCTGTGATTTTTCCAATGATAGCTGCACTGCAGTGTAGTAGGCAACTTGTGTACTGTTCAGAAAAACCCACAGAGCAGGTAAAGCTACCCTTGCTCCCATAACTGGTTTTGTTAATGTTGTACTCGATTCTAGGAGGATGAAATAGCATGAAATACACAATGGTTTTTAACTGGAAATAATGATATTGGATGTTGTTGTTTGCCTAAATGTTTATTATACATCAAATTAGGCAGGAACTTTTAAAGCAGATACCTTAGAAACTTTGTCAGTAGGACTAAATTGGGGAATTGGAGAATTGTCTCATCCTGCTTTATACTAGCTTTATGTTGATTTTCTTGCATCTATTATTTTAATTTAATTTCACTGACACCTTAATGTGAGTAGTTTTAATTCACTCTGGACACAAAGAGTATGAAGAGTATGGAGTAAAATCAGGTTGGCAATGTGTTGGAATGGGAAGTTTTACTTCACTGGCTACCTTTTAGTGTGTGAGAGTGACAGCGAAATATAGAAGAAATGATGGGGTTTAAGGCACCATCACCATACGACCATAATCATTAAAAGATAATTTAGTCAATAATAATTAGCGGATTCTAAGGATGAAGAATTTTAATGAGGAACATGTATTTATATAGTCCTCAAACAGTTTTCCATAAATTACTCACTCATAAAAAGTATACCTATGCTGTGAAGCAAACAAATTATTGTCAGCAGAAAACTAGTATCCTCCCCAGGGCTGATGGGAATGGGCAGTCTCTGATGAGACACCACGAGAACAGAACATCAGGGTGTATTACTGTGTCAAGAGACCCAAGTCTGATTGTGAAAAAAACTCAGAAAGCACACATTGTCTCATGATTGCCTCTCTGCTTCATAATTGCCAGTGTCAAACATACACACAAAAGACACTGTAACCTGGATAGCCCCATGTATTCCTGAGAGGCTAAGCAGTGAGGGTGTTGAGTATGGTCTGTGTCCTGCCTGCCAAACTGTGAGCTCTGACACTACCACAGCCAATAAGGCTTTACATCAGTGTGTCTGACACAGAGCAGCTTGAGAAATCAAGGCTCCAGGAAAGCACAGACAGCAAGCCAGTGACTAATTTCTCTCAATAGTCTAGATTTGTACTAATAAAATAATGCAACTGAGAATTCAGTAGTCATTAAAGCAGTACGTTTCATGAGCAGGGAGGCTTTACTCTAAAAGTACAGTTTAGACAAACACCACTCAGCCAGCAAGTACAATGAAACCTGAATTAGTTTACCGATGCCAAGCAGACTTGATAAAATTTAATATCAAATCCTGACATAAACATCCTAAAATGATTTTAACACAATAATGCAGGCCTTTTCATCAAAACCAGAACTTCAGTTCTCACATTTGACAGTGGATATTATACTGCTGCCTTCCAATGCATCTGTGAGAAGATAAAGAAGCTTTCTTTTTGTTATTTTTCTTATTCTATTTTTTTAAAAAAAATTTTGTTTGCCTGTTTGTTTTCCAAAGAGAGAGAGAGAAAGAAGGCAAAGAGTTGGATGATGGAGAGACAGGGGTCATCTGGGAGGAATTGGGGAGAAGAAACTGATGTAAGAATTTATGGTATAAATTTTTTTCAATACAAATGTTAAGAAATGTTGGAAATAGTTAATAGGTGTATGTGCAATAATATGGAAGCAGTGGAAAATATACCAGCCGTTGTGCTGTGTGATTACCTGAATACTTTCATTAAACATGTGCATGTACACACAGGAATATATACACAGGAACTTCAGTTATTGCCAATTTGCTGGCATGAAAGACTTGTCTTTAAACTAGAATAATCAAACCAGAATGTATATCCTATAGTAAAGATTTAATACACTTTGTACTGTGTAAACTCTTCTGGGTGAAAGTATGTAATCATTTAAATGTGTGCTAGATCTCCTGAGTAAACTGGGAGCATGGAGACCTTGGGAGAAGGTTGAAGGGGAGGAGAGAGGCAGGGAGCAGAGAAAATGTAGAGCTCAATAAAAATCAATAAAAGAAAAAAGAAAAAAATTAAGGAACATTTTATCATTATTGTTGCTACTAGGATTATTGGTGACCTAAGCAGAAACACAGACTCACACACCAAAGATATCCAGATATCTTTATAATATGGCATGTAGTACCATGTAGAGACCTTTATTGAATGAGAAAAATAATTCTTCCAACATTTATTCTCAGTGATATTAATAGAATTCCATAATAGTTCACATACACATGCAGGGTGAATCTATAAAATGTTAGAAGCATATCTTATAAACTCTTATGTGTTGGGAACAAAATTACAAAGCACCCAGGAAAAAGAAAAAAATCTAGAATGAAGAAAAGGCAGCAAGAAGAAGAAGAATGACTGTATTGAATGGATTTCCCTAACAAAATTTCCAAAGAAGCATATACTTATTGAATATGAAAGTTCTTTCAAAGATGGCATTAAATCACTTCTGTGGCCAGCACTGCACTCTGATAAAGGCTGTCCATACCCACTCTGGATTTTTCTCCTTCCTATGATTTTTTATTTCTACTTCTCATAATTCTAGCTTATTCTTGGACTTTGCTTTTCTTATGGCTTTTTGCTTCACTGGATTCTGAATTTAAAGAGAATATGCTTAGTCTGTATATACATTTTACTTCAAACTCAGCAGAGCAGTTGGAGGACTTGCTCCATACAATTTTCTAGTGCACGCACAAATCAATACACAAATGAGCTGCCAGTGAATCAAACTGCCAATGTATCCAATCAATTAATTTGATTCCTCCTCAGATAGTCTTCATTGTTCTTCTTTGATCTCACAAATTAAAGCTGAAATGAAATGATTACTATTCACTAGGCCAAAACAGTTGTTGTTGGTGAGAAACATTATTGTTTGTTGTGATAGCCTGGATTAATGAAATACCTCTGGCATGTTTAGCAGGTACTGATATCACGACCACATCTGCCAATTTAGTTCATGTAGTTTATATAGTTCTTTTCTTGCAGTCCTAAATAATTGATTATAACGGAAAGATAATTAAGTGGGTAAACCCCTATGGCAGAAAAACTATTTTGTAGTTATGGTTCAATTTAACCTGATTCTGGTATTTTCTTACTTCCAACTCCATCAGAATCATGGGCCTATGCTCTACAGGGAAACGTTCTTCCTCAAATCTTAGAAAGAGCTCTTACTTCTTTAGTTGCTTTACTTTTATACTCATCAAAGATATGCTTCTGGGTTATCCATTATCTTGTGTACACATTCTAACATACTCTCTGTCTTCCTTTTTAAATGCTTCAATTCCCACATACTACACTATTATTACATATATAGTCATTATTGCTTAACTTTAAATGTCACTAGTTGAAATTGGAAAAGTATCTGTGGCAACTGTGATATTCTAGTAAATATGGACTCTTTGTTTAGGGAAGACTTACCTTTGCTGTGACCTCTTCTACTACCTTTTTCCAGGTGTTCTCTGCTGCAAGGATAGGAAGACATCTTCCTCTTTGTTGATGCTTGATGGTAGGCTACCTGTCAGTTTGACTGGGCCATGGAGTGCCCAGATTGAACATAGTTTCAGGTCTACTGTGAGAGTGTGTTTGAATGCACAGCTCATTCGGATCTGTGGACTCTGTGAGATCAGTCATTTTCCCCAGTGCCTAGGGTCCTCAGTCGGCCGGGGCAGTGTTAGAGCAAAAATGACAGAGGAACAAGAAATTCCTTTTTCCTTTTCCTTGTCACTGATAAGAGTGGTGGCATCTCTTATCTCCTCCTATCATCAGCCTGGGATTTTGTCTCCCTTTTCCTCTCAGCATACTTGCACTGAATTATAATCCTGTATTGACTGATTGCTGACAGCAGAGTGGAAGTCCCACCTTCTCTACTGCAAGAGCTGACTTGGCATAGTCTGTCTTTGTCTCTCAAGTTGATAGAGTATTGCTCTCTAATGAAATGTACCAGGAATTTAGTTTTTAATCAGGTACAGAAAGATAAAATATCAAGAGATTATTACATGGAAAATGATACACTTGTCATTTATAGTTGCCAATAGGAATTCTATATCAGGCTGTGTGAGGTCTTGTGCAGAAGGCAGAGATGCCCAGGAGGCAGAAAGCAATAAAAGGAAGCACGGCTCAGAGTTTTACCATGATCTATGAACTATCTAGTCTGTGGTGACTTAGGGAAGGGGAATGTTACCATGGTATCACTGTGTTGCTTGATTTTTTTTAATCAACTTGACATAAACTATAGACACCTGGGAAGAGAAAACCTTGAATGAAGGATTGTCTCCATCAGATTGGTCTGTGGGCATCTATAGGAAATTTTCTTGATTGCTGACTGATGCAGAAGGGCTTAACCCGTTGTGAGCAGAGCCACTCCTAGACAGGTGGCTCCTAGGTTGTATAAATAAGGTAAGAGAACCCAAGCCCGGAAGCAAGCTAGTAAGCAAATTTCATCTGTAGTCTTGGTTTGATTCTTGTTTTGAGCTCTATGCCTTGGCTTCTCTCAGTGATGAACTATAACATGTAAGTCAAATAAACCCCTCTCTTCCTCAAATTACATTTGGTCAGAATGTTCTTATCACAGCAACACGGAAGCAGACTAATACACTCGGGGAAACTGATATTGCCTTGGAGTAATACTGAGCTGACTGAGAGAAGGGGACTGTTGGCTTGGGTTGACAGTGGGTGACTTATGGAAGGGGAATGCTGGGCTAGGTGACACTGGAGCGACTTGTGGAAGCAGAGTGATAGTTTGGTATGTGAGAGCTAAAGATGTGGTTGGGGGTTATGAGCTCTGAATTGTTTGGGTTGCTGATGAGAACATGTTTCTGCGTAAGTCATTTTCTATTTCTAAAATCTGATTAGGTCAGCTGGGGAGGGTAGTCTGTCCGCTCTCAGTGGATCCCAAGCCTGACACAGTATCATGAATACAGAAAAGAAAAAATTATAGTGGACAAGTGCTTCTTTCTCATCAAAAATAACTCGGAGGTGTTCCCACTTGGTTACACCACTCCCTGTCTGTCATGTGTGACACTTCCCTGCAGAAGAGCCTTACAGTTACTCATCAGTTCTTTCACTGTGCATGGGTTCTATGCTAGTTATGACAGACAAAATGATTATGAAATAAATAGCTCATAGTTTTGTGTAGACTGATAAAAACTTATATTTAAGTAATGACTATAGTGAGAGTTTATAATTAGTCAAAGCCACTTTCTACTTTCAGGATTGCAAAAGAGCTGTGGCCAATGGATCTAAAGAGCAATTATTTTCCCAAATAAAAATTATCAATTTAGAACACTTAATGCAAGGGCCAGGCTATATAGTATGTGCTATATGTTATATACTACATATCATATACCACATATAATATACCATATGCCACATGCCATATACTATAAACTTAATATTATACACCACATACCATAAACCATGCTATTATACTATATACTACCTTATATTATACACTCAAACTTGCTTTTCAATTTTATTTAGATTTGATATAAATATTTTTAATATCAACCAAATCAGCCCAAGTCTGGCATACAATCAGTGACTAGTGCCTAGAACTCCAACAGAAAGCACAAGATAGTTCACAAATTTAAAAAAAATTATCGAATACTTTATAAATTATTTTAAAGATCTTAAGATGAGAGGAATTTCAGTGGTTCAGGAAGTTAACATGCTTACAGATCACAATTCCACTTTGGATTCAGTGTCATGTGTGCCTGTTAAGCATAGCAAGTCCTTAACCCCGATGACCACCTTAATGAATAGATGGTAATCATATACTGACTGTGTCTCTTTTATATTGTAAAAACAGGCAGACATGGCAGGGAGAAAAGGCATTAAATGTCTTTGAAGCTTTTTAGCACTGCAACCCAAAATGCTCATTTTCCTGTAAGTCACAGGGTGGATAACTGCTGTGTATAGTCATCTGTGGCAAACTGATTGGTGCAGAATCAACATTTGGGTAAGTTTCTTTAGTCTTTAATTTTAACTGTACTGAAACAACTAGTGTTAGAAGCAGAATTCATTTTGAGAACTGTGATAAGAATGCTCACCTTGGGGCTGTGGGGATGGCTGGGCAGTTAGAACACTCATGCTCTTCCAGAGAAATAGAAGTCAGTTCCTAGTACCCAGGTTAAGCAGTTCACAACTGCCTGTAACTCCAGCTCCAGGGTATCCAATGCCCTCTTCTGGCCTCTGCAGGCACTGCACTCACATGTGCAGCACTCCTATGTGGCCCCATATGCATAATAAAAGTAAAAAAGAAAAAAAGAAAAATTGCTGCCCACCAGTCCATGTGCTTAGCAGATTAATGGAATTAATTCCTCAAGTCCACAAGACTTATTGCCAAATATTGTTCATGTGGTAGTAAGAGAACATGACAGACATAATGGACGCAATGAAGTTATGGGTCTATCTACTGTAACTATATACTGTCTTAACATTGTTATGAGATAGTGTCCTTCAAAGATTCATGCAGTGAATCAAGGTTTGGTGGCCATGGCAAAGGCTTTGGGATTTGGGAAGTCATTGGATCATGGGAGTCTGACTCCAGCAACACATTAATTTATTGATGGACTCATAATTTGATAGCATTATCAGGAGGTGATAATAACTGGAACTGAACTGAGTGGGAGGCAGTGAGTCACTGGATATGAGCCTCTGAAGGGGACTTCTTGTCAGCTTCCTGCCCTCCCTCTCCCTGCTGCATGGGCACCAGGCAGCATTCCTCTATCACCTCCATCACACCCTCTACCATTATCTTAGTTACTGTTCTATTGCTGTTATGACACACATGAACAAGACAGCTTATAGAAAAGCATTTAAGTAGGGGCTTGCTTCCATTTCTGGGGCAAGTCCATGTTCGTCATTCAGGCTTGGTGGCAGTTGCTTTGCTCACTGAACCAACTTTCTGGCCCCTTTAGAGATAATTTTAAAGAGTAAATATGAAAAGTCAATTTTTATGTTCTTATTTATTTGTCTCTGTGTGTAAGTGTGTGCACACATGATTGTGTGTGCATGCATGTGTGTGTGCATGTGTGTGTTTGCTTTGCAGTGTGTGTGTGGAGATTGTAGGACAGCTTGTGGGAGTTGATTCTGTCCTATGATATAGGTTCTTGCCTAACAACTGTTTACACACATGATCAATTGCTGTAGGAGGCTGCTTGTTTGTTTCCTGGCCACCTAATCTTCTGAAATAATCACATAGAAACTGTATTAATTAAATCGCTGCTTGGCCATTAGCTATAGCTTCTTATTGGCTAACTTTACATCTTAATTTAACCCATCTCCATTAATGTATATATTGCTACGAGGCTGTGGCTTACCGGGTAAAGTTCTGGCATCTGTCTCTGGTAGGGCTACGTGATTTCTCACTGACTCTGCCCTTCTTTCTCCCAGCATTCAGTTTAGTTTTCCCTGCCTAGCTCTTGTCCCTCTCAGGCCAAGCCAGTTTCTTTATTCACCAATGGTATTCACAGCATACAGAGGGGAATCCTACATCAATCAATTTTCGGGGTGCACAAAAACCTAACTTCTGAAAGCATCCTTCTTACCATTTGCCGTCCTGCTCCTCTTCTGTCTGTCTCACTGTTACTTGTTCCCTGTCGCTTACCTAATGGCAAAATAAATAAACACAAAGAGACTAGAATTTCAACTTGATTTTTGTGCCCCAAATTTTTATTTCTCTTTATTTATATTTGCAAATATTGCCTGGCGGTTTATTTTACACATAAAGTCATGAATAGAAGACGGGTTGAGCAAAAATACAGCTGATTAAATAATGGGAATTTGAGTGCCCTAGTCTATGTTGCTCATTTAGTCCAGGGTGTCATTTCCAGAGCTTAGAGGATAAACAGTCAAGAGATTTTATCTCAGATTGTGATGAAACTAAAGCACATGATTCCAAGCCCAGTGCTTTTACCGAACTAAATTGTTTAAGTCACCTCAGGTTGTCACTTTCCCCAAATACGTGTCCTGCATAGAGAGGTACCTACGCTCCATGTCCTGTGATGGTGAGTGTGGCTATTTTAGCTACCACTGTCTATTGAGGTAAATGGGGAGCTAAGCAGGCTTTTGTTTAGTTTCAGAGTAAAGAGTTCTAATTTTTAACAAGAGCTATCCTTATACTCTCGACAAATTGTGCCATTTTAAAGGTTAATTTTGGGTGCAGAATTCCATTTCTGATGCAGTTTATCTCAGAGTAGTCCTCTTGGACTCATCTCTGAAACCATTAATAACAAAATTTGCATGCCTCTTTTCAAAACTTCCTAAATATCTAAAGCATTTCTAGTTCAGTGCTGTTGCAGAACATCTTCAGACAATAGAAGAAATCACCCATGGTAGACTCAGTAAATTGTCTTTTTTTTTTTTGCTTATAAACACTAAATTTATTCTAAAATGGCACTCGTATTTTATAAATTGAAATTGGAAAGGAAGAAGCTAAAATATGAGGTCAATCAAAATCAAGGTCCTAGGCACCTGTCGCCTCTTCATTTTTTTTTATTGAGAAAAAGAAAAAAAAAGTTTCCGCCTCCTCCCAGCCTCCCATTTCCCTCCCCCTCCTCCCACCCTTCTCCCCCTCCCCCCACTCCTCTCCCCTTCCCTCTCCAGTCCAAAGAGCAGTCAGGGTTCCCTGCCCTGTGGAAAGTCCAAGGTCCTCCCCCCTCCGTCCATGTCTAGGAAGGTGAACATCCAAACTGGCTAGGCTCCCACCCGGGGAGAAAATTTGGGATCTTGGGGGTGGGGTGGAATGGGGATAACGGGGGATGGGGAAAGAAAAGTGAGAAGGGGAGGATGAGGGAAGCTTGGGGAAACAGGATGATTGGGATAAAGGAAGGTTGGATAGTGTTGAAATAGGGGCGGCCAGGGCTTCGTCCCCAGCACCCCAACACCCCGGCCGCCTGCTCGGCTAGCTTATGCCCAAAATAACAACACACAAACTGTATTCATTTAAATACTGCTTGGCCCATTAGCTTTAGCCCTTACTGGCTAATTCTGATATCCCGATCAACCCATCTCTAATAAACTGCAGCACCAGTCTTACCGGGAAAGATTCAGCATGTCTGACCTGGTGGCTGGCTGCATGTCTGCCCTGGAGAGAGCTGCATGATCTCTCTGCTCCAGACGCAGAGCTGTCGAGTCTGAGCTCACTTCCTCTTCCTCCCAGTATGCTATTCTGTTTATTCCTCCCACCTATGTTTTAACCTATGAGGGCCAAGCAGTTCCTTTATTACTTAACCAATGAAATCAACAGATTGATATATGACACTCCCACATCAGGATAGGGGAGCACGGAAGCACAATTCTTAGTTAAGGGAGCCACCTTAGGGTTGGCAAGAGACTTGAACCTAGAGTGCCTCCCAGGAGCCCAAGGCGAGGTCCCCAGTTAGTTCCTTGGGCAGCTGAGGATAGGGAACCTGAAATGACCCTATCCTATAGCAATACTGACGAATATCTTGCATATCACCATAGAACCTTCATCTGGTGATGGATGGAGATAGTGACAGAGACCCACACTGGAGCACCGGACTGAGCTCCCAAGTTCCCAATGAGGAGCGGAAGGAGGGAGAACATGAGCAAGGAAGTCAGGACCACGAGGGGTGCACCCAACCACTGAGACAATGGGGCTGATCTATTGGGAGCTCACCAAGGCCAGCTGGACTGTGACTGAAAAAGCATGGGATAAAACTGGCCTCTCTGAACATGGCGAACAATGAGGGCTGAGGACAATGGCCCTGGGTTTTGATCCTACTTCAAGTAAATTGTCTTGTTAGTAATGTCCCCATACACTACACAGTGCATTTGCAGAGATCAGGAGACTATTTGCAGAAGCTGGCAATCTTTCCTCAATGAGACCCAGGGACTGAAGTCAGCTTGTCACACTTGCCTGGCAAACTCTATTACCCACGGAGCTCTCTTCCTGATCCTCCTCTTATACTTTATAAGACCAGAATTACACTTCAAGGAATTCTTGTGCTGTCTGGTGACACCTGCCTCCATCCAGTCTGTAATCACAGGAAAAGGAGGCAGGAAAATCAAGAATTTGAGGTCAGCTAGGAATATATAATGAAACCTTCTCAAGAAAAACAGAACAACATAAAGAAATGCTTATTTATTTTCAAAATAAAATTTAAAAGTATACTTTAGAAAACATGCACTGTGGGACTGCAAAGGTGGCTCAGTGGTTAAGAACACTGTCTACTTTCCCAGAGGTCTGGGATTTGAGTCTCAACACTCACAATGCAACTGATACCTATCTGTAACTCTAGTTGCAGGAGATACAATGCCATCTTCTGGCTTCCATGGGCATCAAACGTTGTGTGTGGTACACAGATATACATGCGACCAAACACACACATAAACTAAAAATAAGCAAAAAATTAAAAATAGGCATTATAATCAGAGTTTGATAATCCATAAAATGCAAATAGGAAAACTCTCTACTGCTTACATATTAAAGAATTTATAAATAAACAAGGAAAAGAGAAATAAAATTCTGTCTAATGCCATCAGGAGATGCAGTGTAGTCAGACTAGGAGGTTTCTAAATAAATCACCTGATTTACAAATGATAGGGGAAGATTAGATCCATGTAAACAAAATATTTCTTCCTGTAAAAGTTAAACTGGCAAGACGCATGGATTGCTTTTTTTTGTAGTCTTACATATTTAGTTATTTTTAGCTGTGACTGTTTTTTGGACTGAAAGAGAAGAGCTCTCATCATAAATGTTAAGATGCCCTAGAAGTAGTTACAATCCTCAGAAAATTTCTTAAGTGGGCTGTTCCATGGTGAAAGTAATGGAAATGGGGAAAGAACAAATAGAGCCCAAGAGAGAGCAGGCTCAGGAAAATTACCCACAAAAAAAAATGCAAAGAACTTTTGATAGAAAACTGCTATGCAATCAGGCCAAAAAATTCAATACAAAACTTCAGCCTCAATGGATTTTACACAGTTCATGCTAAATTCCACTAATTGCCAATGAATGGAATGCTCACACCCAGAAAGCTGGAAAGGGCATGGGAAATCACACAGGCTCGAGTTGTTCTGCAAATCCATTGCACCTTGTGTTCCCATCTTTTTGTGTCTGCTCTGCAATCTTCTGAACTTTACTCAACTTTACCACCTGCTGGTTATTCGATCCCAATCAATAGAAGCAAATATTCCTGGGCCTGACCTTCTGAAAACTCAAAGAAACTGGAAGGGCAAGAGAATTCAGAGTGGAAATCAAACAGAAGCCATAGCTTATACATCCCAAGAAAACATTTTAATATTTTTTTGAAAATTTTAACTAGATAATAGAATGAATGCATGAATTATAACAAAGAAATTATCTTTTAGTTGAAAAACTTGCTATAGCTATAGAAATTGTCCACAAACTAATATTTTTATGACTGTTCTCTAAGAAGACTAGAATGAACCATGCTGTTATGATAATAAGTTTTTAAAACAAAACAACAAAAATGTGTATGAGTTTCCTCTTTCCTGATGTGATAAACACTAGGACCAAAAGTGACTTGGTGAAGAAAGAGTTTATCATATTGATTACAAGTCCATTGTGAAGGGAATTCAGCACCGGAACCTAGAGACAGGAACTGGAGCAGAGGCCATGGGGAAACACTGCTTACTGGTTTGTTTATATGGCTTGTTCATCCTGCTTTCTTATACAGTCCAGGACTTTCTGTCCATGGTTGGAACTTCCCACAGTGGGCTGTGCCATCCCTCATCAGTCATCAGTCAAGACAGTGCCCCATTGCCTCGGTTGTCATCAGTCTGATGAAGGCAATTCCTCAGTTGAGAGTCCCTCTTCTCTGATGACTTTAGCTTGTGTCAAACGAGAGAGAGAGAGAGAGAGAGAGAGAGAACAGCCCCAACCTTCAAAACAAAAAAAGTCCAGATAGCATTATGTGAAATGAATAGCTTATATATAGGATACACACAAACACACACACACACACACGCATGAAATAGCAATTAGATTAAAAAAAATCTGAGTACATGAATTTGGAGAAGAGTATGAAGGTATGGTATATGGGAAGATTTGGAGGGAAAAAGGGAAGGGAGAAATGCTATAATAAAGAAAGAAAATAAACAATATATGTATACACACACACATATACTTACATCCAAGAAATTAATGTTCACAGAGACTGGTTCCTGTAATTCTAGGGTTCATAAAAGTGCAAGGTTTCTTTTTCTTTTGATCTTCAGAGTCCCACTTCTAGACCAACTCTTTTATCTAGAATTTTTGAAAAAAAAAACACATGAGGAAATGTCTAGCTTGGTGTTTCTTAACTTCCACAGTCTTGGAAATACATATGCAGATTTTTTTTTTTTGAGGCTGGGTTTCTCTTTATAGCCCTGGCTGTCCAGGAATTCACTCTATATAATAGGTGGCCTCTAACTCAGAACGATCCGCCTACCTCTGCCTCTCGGTGCTGGGATTAAAGGTACCATCACTGCCTGGCAACACATGCACAATGAAAGGAACATTTTATATCTAAGACATTGGGAAATAAAGACAAGAAACGGAGGAGTTAAGAAGCCTTGGATGGAAGAGGATGTTTATTCTTATGGCTCCTTCTTCAACCTTCTTCTTCTCGTCACCTCCTGGAGGTCTCTTCTCTCTCATCCATGGCAAAGCTGGTCTCCAGGGACGGATATTTGGTCCAGAGCTAAAGAACTCATACAGCTCCAGCAGGGAACTGGTGTTCAGGTTCCAGCAGCCATGTCAGATGGTTTGTAACTGCCTGTACCTCCATCTCCAGTAGATCTGATGCTTTCTTTTGAACTTCTTGGGCTCCTGTACTTATGGGTCAACACACACACTAAGACGCATATAAAACATATTAAAGTACAAACAAACATTTGAAAAAAATGTTGGTTTCCAGAGAGACTCACAAATCACACCCTTAAACTTTGAAGGGTGTTGAAGTTAAATTGCTACTCTTTTCTAATTACATTTTAATATTTCAAGCCTCATCTATACTGTAGTATAAGAGATCTGCCTTCTGCCAAAGCATTTATTGATGTGAATCAGTAACCATGTGTAGATTCGTCATTAGGGTTTTCTGCAAAAAAATGAAAATATGCCTTAAAACCAGAGATAAATTAAGTCATAAACTGATTTACCTCAATTGTTTATGAAGTCAAAGGCTTATTTTTTTCCCTTTGGCTTAATTTTCTATTTGTAATATCAATTAAGGGTTTTAAGAAATCAGTACTAGGCAAAATAAAATAATAGAATTGCAAGAGAATCACTGCTTGAAGATATGTCAGCATCTCTTGGAAGTGTCTATACTGGTGTAGCTGTATGATTTTGGCAAGAGGAGAATTAAAAATCAAAGTGTTGATTTTCTGTGTTGGACACTGTGGGAGAATTGTCTGTATTCTGTCAATCATGTTTTAAATAAATGCTGATTGGCCAGGCAGGAAGTATAGGTGGGAAAACCAGACAGGAAGTAGAACTAATGCAATGAGAACAGGAGAATTCTGGGAAAGAGGAAGTTGGTTCCTCTCAGTTCTGCACAGACCACCAAGGAAGCCAAATGTGACCTGCCAGCCGAAAAAGATACGGAGCCATATGGCAAAAATAAATCAGAATAATGGGTTAATATAAGCTACAAGAGCTAATAAGTAGCCTGAGCTGATGGGCCAATCAGCTTTATAACTTATAGAGATCTCTGTGTGATTTTCTTTGGGGCTTGCTATGGGGTACTGGGCGGGACAAAAAAACCTCAACAAAACAACCCCTCATGTTACAGGACACTCTCTTAGACTCTTTTCTACATATTCATATTAATTTACTTTAACAATTGTTTCTTTAAAAACATAACTTCTAATCTACATGGGAAGTAGAAAACAAGATCTCCTGAGTTAATTGGGAGCATGGGGACTTTGGGGAAGGGTTGAAGAGGAGGGAAGAGGCAGGGAGGGGAGCAGAGAAAAATGTAGAGCTCAATAAAAATCAATAAAAAATATAATTTTTGTCTTGTCTTTAGAGATTCAGCATATCAAGATTTTGAAGAAATTTTTATTTTTATTTTATTTAGAACACCAGGCACTTTCTGGACCTCCTTTATTGACTCTTTTGAGTAAGGAAGGTCCATGCTGGGCAATGGTCTAATAAGTGTGTGAAAATTGCAAACATTTTCATTGTTTGGATTTAAATTTCATTTACTGTGTATTAAAAAAGAGTTTTTTTTAAAGATTTATTTCCTTTTATATTTATGTGTATGATTGTTTTGTCTATACAAATGAATGTGCACTGTATGTAGCTGGTATCTACAGAGGCCAGAAGAGGAAATGGCATTCTTTGGAACTGAGTTACAGGAGATTGTAAGCTGTCATGTGGGTACTGGGCGTAGGATCAGCCTGGGTTTCCCATAAGACCATCAAGGGCTGTGATCCACTGAACCATCTGTACAGCCCTAAGAGCTATGTTTTTAAAAAAAAAAATTAAGAGGAAGACTCTTCTTTATTTCCCTCAGATATTTTTGATTGCATTGCTCTCTCTGGAGCTTGCTTCCTTGTGTACTATATTCGTTTGTGGAATTGTGTACTCTGTTGATTTAAGTAATTTTTGAGAGTGATGTCATACAAAAGAACAAAAGGACTGAAGCTTAAAAGACCACAGGTATTTTATATGTAAGATGACATAATTCCAAATGTGTTTAGCGTCTGTATGGCAGAATGCAAGATGTCAGAGAGCTTTGGAAATATCTTGTTTTGGAAAAGTGAGCCACTACTCTTTATGATGGATTGTAAAAAAAATAGCAGTATTTTGACTCTATGGCCACATGGTGTCATAATTGATAACCTACTTACAGCTGGCAATAATATACTATTGGTTTGTTATATTTATTAATGAACAAATAAAATTTATGTATTCAAAGTGATAGGCACTTCAGATTCTTATTAGTTTTCAGAATTATTACATAGGATGTAATTTTAATATTTATTACCACTGGCTGTGAGGTGGACACTACATTCATCAATAGCTAAACTTTGGCAGGGTATTTTCTTGAAGAAAATCTGTCATTAACTATAGAGATGACAGCTGTGTCCATGATTCTTTGAGATGATCAGACATGTTTTTGCAATGCAACGAAAGGTCAAAGACAGAAAGCTCATTTTAATAGGCGATTCCTTTAACCTTCTTTGTCTCAAAAATTGATATTAAAAGGCAGTATACATTTTTCTTCAACTCCAGATATTAATTATTTTGACAAGCAATGAAGAGATGCCAAGAGTATGTGAGCTGAACAAAACAAAAGCAGTAATGTATCCAAGGATGCACCTGACGGCTCTTAAGGCGTCTGGAGGAATGAGAGCTGAATCGAAAGATTTCAAGTACTTTAGTAATAAACACAGGCAGGGTAGAGTTGCCAAGTTCCCTAAGCTTCTACTCAGCTCAGATTCTTTCTAAATGCCGACTAACTTCTTCTTATTCATGTCTACCTTAAATTTATATTTAATATTATTTATTACATTACACAAACATACTTAAAATTGTTTGACTTTATATTATGGCAAAGCATATTAAGAATGGATTTATGAAATCAGGCTTACTACTCTTAGTTGCAGTATCTGTGCCCTGATTTCCCATCTACACTGTCTTGCTAAAATGACTAAACTCTAAGTCTGAAGAGTGCATTAATGCTCCATCAACAACAGTTTTCTTTTACGAAGCCTACAGATTTGTGTGGTCGAGATTACTTTTTTTGTATGATATCATTTTCTAAGTTTCTATGTACTATTTTAAATAAAGCAATATCCACTGTAATGGTTATGGTAGGCTTGCCTTCTACTGTTCCAGCTTCACAAGGTTTAGCATCAGGAGATAACTCACTTCTCATTTTCTTAAAATCTTTTAAATAAGCACGGGGCTAATGAACTTGGGATAATTAAATTTCTTGTTTAGTTTGATGATGTTCAACTAACACTGGGAATCTTAGGATTGTGTGTGTGTCCCTGTATCATGTACCAGAATAAAATTACTACTAATTAATTTCCCAGAGAAGGGAATTCTAATCTAAAGTATGTTTATTGCAGTTTTCCTTTCAGTAGAGTGGGAGAATTGAACCAGGATGTTCCTTTAGGGGCCACCAGTCAGCTCCCAGATCACGACACAGAGCCTTAATATTAGTTATGAACACTCGGCCTTAATTATCTCTTATTTTAATCTGTTTCTCTTTATCTATGTTTTGCCTCAGGGCTTTTAATTTTCCTTTTTTCCTTCCTCCCTCCCTTACTCTACCCTTTCCTCCCTCCCTCTTTTCCTTCCTCCCCCCCCTCTTTTTTCCTTCTATATATCTTATTTTCCTGCTGTCTCTATGTCTGGCTGTCTGGCTGCTGGGTGCCTGGCTTCTGGCCCTGGGCATGTCCGTCTCTTTTCTCTTCATTTTCTTCTTTCTTCTCTTCTTCTTCTCTTCTATATATTCTCTTTGTCTCTCTCCCCGCCAGCCCTCTTATCCTTGTTCTGCCTAGTTATTGGCTGTTCAGCTTTTATTAGTTCAATCAGGTGCCTTAGGCAGGCAAGATGAAACACCAACATATCTTTTTATATTTAAACAAATGCAGCATAGACAAATTAATGCATATTTGTCTAGTTAAATATCCCATAACAGAGAATACCCCTTCTCTTAGGAAACCATTTAACATTAAGTACGAAGGACTTTTTTCTCTGTACAAATAATATCAATTATTGAGCAAAAACAGAGGTGAACTTAGAATCTCATTACTGTATTCGTAGCATCTTAGAGACTGAAGCAGGAGGAGTTCTTTAAACCTGAAGCTAGCCTTGGCTACACAGAATTTTTGAAGATATCATGACCCATGTAATAGCCCCCATTTTAAAACATTAAAACTAAAACCAAAACAGACTGTAACTTTCGTGTGAAGCAAACAAACAGAGAGTGTACTTATTGCAAGCTTAAGACCCTGTTATTATCATGTTTGTTAACCAGGGACTGTATGATTGACAGTAATAAAAAACATTGTATTTCTATTGTATTGTGTATTATTCTAATAGTAAACACTGTGGAGGTAAGCCCTGAAAGAAAGGCTTGGATAAGAACAAAAATCTCATCAACACAGAAGTACGCAGATCAACACTGGTTAAAGAAGGTGAAAATCTTAGTGGACCTGGATCTGTGCCTTCCTAGGAATAAGACACTGGGAATGGGGCAGTCTTTCAGGAAGGGGTCCTCAAGTTTAAAGTTATTAACCCTAAAACATACCTTCTTTCTTTTCTTGTCAAAAGTCAGTTCAACTTCTGCAGTTCATCTCCTTCACCCTCTGACTATAGCAGTTAATAAGATAGTAGTTTAAGGTCTATGGATGTGGTTAGTGGTGTGGTTCTTATTTGCCCAATTGACTTTTTATTGTAGAGCCTTTTATCTTTCTGGAGAGCTCTAACGTACTATTATTTCTTTTTACTTGTAATCATTAAGTAGCTCAACATGCGTTTGGTAAAGATTATGCACCATTCTTGAGAGTAGGAGGTCCTACATTTTCAAAGATGCTTATGCTACAGTAGGAAAGTATGCAAATATATCATCATAGTAAAGATTATTATATCTTATACCTATAACAATGTATACATATATAGATGTAATAATAATTAATAAAAAGGAGGACAAGGAAGGGCATACAGAAGGGTTTAGAGGGAGAAAAGGGAAGAGGAAATGATGCAATTATAGTTTCAAAAAATGATCACTAAAGAGAGTGGTGACATAGCATTTTCTACGGAGCTTCTAAAGAAACGTGTCTAATATGATTTTAATGGTTAGAGTTCCTGGGAAATATGGTTGGGAAGGCATTTCTGTCACAGGGAAAGTAAAGGAACAGAAAATACCATGATATCAAGGGAAATAGACATTGTGATAGAATTATGGCTGGAAGATAAGGGGAAGGTGTCTGGAGAGATGAACTGTGACTAGATCAGAAAGAAACTACATGGCTAAAGCATTGATTTGGAACAGAAGGAAGCCCTTTGATGAGTTTTAAATATGAAACACATTCGAGTTTAGAATCCCTCATCAGGTAGTGTGAAAAAAATGCATCAGAGGAAAAAAGAAATGAAAGAAAATTGGGGTCTTTTGAGGTACCAGCCTTCTGACCCCTTCAAGGTCCAGATAAGGCACTACAGTCAGTGAGGGGAAAATAACTGTGGGGATCTGAGGGGAAATCAATCAACTCACACGTAATTTTTTCCCAGCATGTCTTTTTATTGTTCTGTCTTTCTTGTCTTGTCCTCTATTCTAATTCTTCTGTTTTAATTGTCTACAATTTCTGAGCTCCAATTCCCTGTCTCGATTCTAATTCTTATCCCAATTCTCTGCTACCTTCCTTTTTTTCTTCATTTTCATATCTTCTAATTCCTGGGTGGCTTCTGCTCCAACTTCTGTCAACTCCCTTTGTTCTTACCCAGCTATAAAGACCTACAAAATCTTGCAGGCATTCATCTGAAGGTCACATATCATTACTTAAACAAATGATAGAAGCAGTCATTCCAACAACTCACAGTTCAATAAATCCAAATGGTAAGAAGGAGCACTTTCTTTGGATTAACTCCCTAACTAGCAGGCTATAAACCACAGCTGTAAAAGGAGAAGTCTCTTTGTTATCTTATCTATAGAGGTAGCCTTATAGAATCAAACTAGTAAGAAAAATAAGGAAATCATGTGTTATAGCCTAAAATTTTGAGTGTGTAAAACATCTTAAACATTTTGTAGGTGTGGTCATCAAGCCAGACTTTTTGGGACTGGAGACTGGTTTGTTTACAATTATGTCCTCAGAGAGACTGCAGCAGCAGTGAGCTGCAGGGACAAGGAGCAGAGGAGCCCAGACAGCACTCACCAAGGCACAGTGACATTAAAAGCGTTTTAAATCTTACGATATAATTTCTGTCCAGCATGTAACCCTACTATAGAAAGAGAAGCTTCTAACTCTATTTTGGGCTTATGACGTAAGTTTATATTTTGTAGTTGGCTCTGGCTAATTGGGGAATCTTATCCCGAGGTCTCCGAACAAAGGCCATAAAACTGAGAGTAGGAATCTGTGAAAAGAGTTAATTACTGTCCCTGGAACCGCAATTAGCTTATTTTGCACAATTTATTTCAGTTCAACAAATCATACCTCTGGCTACATGTCCTAGTAAATAAGATTGTATTCTTTTGTTAATAGTTTATCTTAAAATCCAATTAGCAAGGCCCCTGGTTGTGGGAGATTTTCTGACTGTGTGATTATTTTCATACATAACTAAGGGATGCTATCAGTGCATCCCAAATGCATAGAGGATACTGTACCCAATACATGATCAAATGATGCTGAACTGTGGGAGATATATCCCAAATTAACAGATAGGAGCTACATGAGAAACCAACAGCAAGAGACAGCAAGTTCATTCATAAGGCAGTAACTCCAATACCCCTTGGTTTTTGGTTCAGTCCTCCAAAGGAATTCTTGATTCTGATGGGTTGACCTCATGAAATGATGGCCGTATAATTACTGCGTAATATTCTTATATAGAAGAGATGATGAGGTTTAAATTGGTCCAGAGGCAGTGAGAGGGGCACAAGGAAATAGTTAACTGCAGAAGGCTTTAGTACCAATTATATTTGAAAAATGAAGAAAAGGGATAGTTAGGATGAATTCCTTGCTTGTTTAGAAGATTTTAAATTCTTTATTTTTAATCAGTTAGAAAATAGCATGTGGACAGCTGTGGGAGAAGGTCGGATTTGGCTTGGCAGAGTCTGAGGTGGCCTATGCCTGTGACATAGATTATTACTTGAGCCTTGGGATTTGAAGCGCAGTCTAGGAATTGATATAGACTTGGCCGTTTTAAGCATGTAGCCATCAGCAAAAGTTATGTTGATACTTTTCACAGAGTTTTAGTGAGATGAAAACAAAGATGGATTTGAGAAGAGGCATTGAACCTGGTGCCCTTAGCACCACACCTCCAGGAGGTAGCTTAGCCCCAGATTCCTAGATGTGCCTTTCCAAGGGTCAGCAATCTAGTAGAAACTGGCAAAGGGAGTCCTGGGCCGTAATAAGAAAAAAAGGAATACAGGTGAGGTTATGGAGACCCATACCGAAAAGCTACAGGAATCAAGTGTTGTCAAGACCCAGTGCTATAAGGGGCCAAATAGCACTGACACTGTAGAATTAGAACGAGCTGCTCTTTTACATGTGACTCAGATGCTTGGGTTTGTTTTTATTTACATTTAATACAATCTTGAAGCTGGACAAATGTCAGGCTATATTTTCCATAGATAGATTTCTTTGGGCTCAATCTCCAATTTTCTTTGTAACTCTGTAGTATCTATTTATTAGAAACAGCAAGTGTGCACTAAGGAAATGTCACAAAGCAAAATGATGTTTCGCTGAATGTAGCTTAAATTACATAATAAGCAATAAGATATGCCAATGCAAATACAAATCTAGAGGCCCAAGCATGAAAACAAAGTCTTATTTTATTTTTTAACACGTTACAATGCCATGAATTCCTGTGTTTAATAACCTTGCAGCCAGGCATGTTTAAGAATTGGACCAAAACTATAAAAATGTTCCTTGCCAATGCTAACTCCTGATTAAATTCACCTAAAGTTTTCTTAAATGGAGTGGGGAAGCTATTTCTACAGAACAGAGATCATTCATTCACCTGTTGATCAAAGTTCTCACTAAGCAGATACCATGTGTCAAATGTTGTCCTGCAGGATGGGGACACAGCAATGAGTAAAGCAGTCACAGCCTGTGATCTCTTGGATTGAGCAGTTATAGGCGATACGAAATGTAAATAATTAAGTAAAAGTTAATTTATTGAAATCGAAGCACATTCTCTGTAAATTAAAAGGTAGATATGGTAAAAGGGCACTATGTAATGGAATAAAAGTTTATTATGTGACTTCATAGCACTAAAGTATATTCAGATATCCAGGTAATTCACTGGCTTGATGAGTTAGGAGGGGACAGGATTTGATAGGTATTATTACAACATCAAAGAGGTCTTTCCAGATCCATAGAACAGCATATGCTCCTGAAGACAGGTATGAGCCATCTCTTGGGAGAAAGTGAAAAAAAGAAGTCTAACACTACACAAAGAACTGCAGGTAACTACGGAATGTGGAGGGTGAGAAAAACCAACTTTTATAGGGAAGAGCACACCAATTGGCTATCAAATACCAAATGTCAGCATTGACAACATGTGTATATAAGTAGCATTATACAACCTGAATAGGTTAAATTTATAAATTTTATAATATCTTATACATATATACATACCATACACAAATACACACACACATATGTTTGTGTGTATAGACGCTAATGCACGTACACATTCACACATGTATTATTCACACATTCACAATGATTAATGTAAAAAGAGCTAGGAATTTGAAAGAGAGCAAGGAGAGGTATATGAAAAGGTTTGAGGTGGAAAAGGGAAAGGAGAAATGATGTAATTATATTATAATCTCAAAAATAAAAGAATAAAGAAATCAAAGACACAACAAAGGTGTGCTTGTGTCTCTAGGGACTGCTGATCTTTCGGGGGGGGAGGTGATTGGCCAGGGGGAGAATAGGGAGTGGGGGATAGAAATATGAGGTATTGGGAAGGCCTAGTTGGGGGAGAAACTGACAGGAAGAAGAGCAATGAACGAGATGTATTGATCGAGCGAGCCATTATGGGGTTAGGGAGAAACCTGGTTCCAGGGAAACTTTCAGGAATCCACAAGAATGACCCCAGCTAAGACTCCTAGCGATAGTGGAGAGGGTGCCTGAACTAGCCTTCTGCTGTAATCAAATTGGTTACTAACCTAATTATCATCATAGAACCTTCATCCAGTAACTGATGGAAGCAGATGCAGAGATCCACTGCCAAGCACTGGACTGAACTCTGGGGGTCCAGTTGAGGGGATGGAGGAGGGATTATACGAGCACAGGGGGTCAAGATCATGATGGGGAAACCCACAGGGACAGCTGACTCGAGCTTGTGGGAGCTCAGGGAGTCTAGATCCACAGCAGTGAAGCCTGCATGGGATCAACCTAGGTCCTCTACATGTTGGTGACATGGGTGTAGCTTGGTCCTAGCAATGGGACCGGTTTATGAGGTGGCTTTTTGGAACTTATTCCCTATTATAGGATACCTTAATCAGTCTTGATGTATAGAGAGGAGCTTGATGTATGTTTCCGCTTGATATGTCATGCTTTATTGACTTTTATTACTTTTTCTGAAGAGTGGTTGAAGGGGGAGTATAAAGGAGGTGGGGGAGGTAGCAGGAGGAGTGGAGGGGGAAACGATGGTTGTTATATAAAATAAATAAAGCATTTAATGAGAAAAGATGTGTGATCCATCAGAAGTTGGAGAGATAGAGAACTGTAAAGTCATTAAGTTTAGCCTTCATCTTGTTAGGAAAACTAATAAATAGTTGTAAACAGATGGGTGCAAAGAAAAGTTGTGGGTTATTGTAAGATTCCTCTTTGTTTGTCATTACAAGCGAATTAAAAATTAGGAAATAAAACATGCTTGCAAAGAAAAAATCCAATGAATTCATTGTGTTTGTATTGCATTGCCTTGAATTGTGTTATTCCATTGTTTCCTATGAAAATTTAAAGTTTACTAACATGGAAAATGGAAATAATGCTTGCCCCCTTTATGGAGAACTAAATATGTAAAGTGTTTTTAGATGGCCTTCGGTACATTACAGATGTTGGGATACCATTTTCCTTCCTGGTACAAGATAACTGAAACTGACCGTGTAAGCTACCCGTAGCTTTTCTATGCAGGGAAAAACAGGCTTTTCAGGTGTGACTTTCCCTTGTGCCAATTGTTAAGGAGGGAAGCATAAAATATCATCACAACATGCTTGATTAGTACCAGCTCGTAAATGTGGCCAGAGCATCCAGGCTTGTACCCCGACTGAACAGGGCTAAGTTTGGCAGTCTCCCTGTCCTCATTTTCTTCCTGTTGCTGTGATAAACACCATGGCCAAAAGCAACTTGAGGCACATCCATTGCACTGTCGTGTTGATTGAGGAGCTGTGTGCTGGGTTTGAGTTCCTACCTGGAAATGTCCCAGAGAGTCACAGCTTATGAAAAATTCACCCTGCACTCTGATTTTTGTAGTTCATCAGGGTAAAACTACTTGAATCCAAACTAGGAGTCATAGTGAAAATTTCCAGCCTTTTATTTAGTCTTGCAGTCTTTGGTTGCTTTTTCAAACTGAATTAATAAAGCCGTTTTGGTGATTTATAATTTTGACACTTGGATTAAAAACCAATACAGTTCGAATACACATCTCACACTAAAATACAAAGTTCCTCTTTCTGATTGATGCAGTAAGAGGGGGACTATTATTTAACATATCAGTGGTAATGGAGTTTGTGAGCAGAAGAAAACAAACTCATGTCCTGAGGGCTTTAAGTGGCAGTGTGGAGAGATGGCATAGACTATCTTCCTACCTTCTGTTCGGAATACATCCTGGGGAAGATGACTGAACACCTGTTAAACCAAGTTATTTACTGGGTAAATAAAGCAATGTCAAGCAGCAGCCACCAATATTCACTGTGACTTTTTTTTCCCTTCAGAATGTAGAATGCTATTTATTTTCAAGCAGGTCCGTGTAGGAAACACTCATGCCTGGGTAGGCTTCTCTGTTGGAAATTAATCAAAACCTGGTCATTAGCTCTCACATTTAGATTATAAGCAGTTCAGGAAAGTGCCGCTTTCTGCTGTTTTCCAGGCTGTGAGCTGTTGATGTTTTTGTTTTACTTATTACCTTGTTCTAACACAGATGTGTCATGCAGCCCTCAGGACTGACCCTGATATTTGAGTTAATTGGAATTGAACCCAGTGGAAATTACAAAGTTTTCACACACTATGGGGGTTTTTTGTACTTTGGAAAATTTGGGAAGTAGTTTAAAGAAACTGAGCTGTTGCAAAAAAAAAGTCACTATTCAAAGATATGACTGAGAAGGGACACAGATGTTTGCAAGATGATTAAAATACTTTATATCAAAACCATTTCCAGATTAGCTCTTCAAACTGTGGTCCACCAGAGAAAGGAGGAGAGGGTTGATTTCATGGACATTACAGTCAGCTGCATTCACGCGTCTTAGCTGTGGAATAATGGAGCAGAAAAGCATGGCAGAAGATCGCAAGGGACAAAACCATTGATTTCTCTCACTGGACTGACTAGCAATACAAGAATTCAGACATCATTGGTCAACAAATAGCTGGTTCCTCCAATGGTTTAGATGCTGGGGCACAAATGGAAGAGAATTGCTCTTTCTCCCTGAGACTTCTAACGTATACATGTGTTCTGCATGTTTCCTTGCACACAAGGAAACCTGTGATAGTGTTAGGTAGACATGGATTGTGGAGCTGAGAGAAGGGAGTCCTACAGATAACCAAAGTCCTCTTTTCTAGATGTGAAACCTGACTGACCATTGTAAAACTAGCCCAGTGTCTGATGTAAAAATCTCAATTCAAAAAAAAAAAAAAAGAAAGAAAGAAAAGAAAAATGAAGATAGGACAAAAATTGTATAATCTTGGGACAAAAAGATGTGTTAACAGTTCATGAGGATTATGGGAAGATCCCCTAAAGTGGGATCTGACCCACCTTGATTTGGAAAGTTAAAAGGGTTACTTTACCTTATGAATAGTAGTGAGCATGTCATGCATCTCATAATTATTCATAACAGAAGCCCAGAGTACTGCTACTTCTCCCTTTGGGACAACTCACTCCATTTTCTTTTGCAGTGCATGTTCTGATTTGCAGAAATAATCTATGTTTGTTGACCTAACTCTTTCCTTAGAGAGATCCCAGCAACAACATTTAAGGGCAAAGATAAATGTCCACAACTGATTCTTAAGGTAGATGCCGGTGTTCTATTCACAGAAAACACAACCTGAAGCCACTTGTTTTTGATATTATTACATCAATTTAGACAGGATATAAAAGCAAAACAGTAATTTCAGGGTTTATTTGGTAGCATATGCTATGTTCGAATGGAAGGCTGGGTTTACTAGGGTGGAGCTCCTCACAGTTTGGATGAAAGAAGAAAGTCTATGTACTAATGATGATGGCAAGTGAGAAATATATATGGATATAAAATGACTAGACAGTTTGGTGTTTGTCTTTGAGAACTACTAGAAAGATTATATTTGGTCTGAATCTGAAAAATCTGGGAACTTACTGTGAGGGGGGAAATGGTCAAAAAATGGTTGGAACACCCTAGAAGGGAACACGAGGGCAAAAACTCTTGAGTCTTTCAAACTTTTAGAGACTCGGGAGCAGTGTTGCGGTCTTGCTCACCCTTTAGTGCCTGTTTTGCTTTCTGTGACGCTCATGCACACTAACCTCATCTTCACCTTCTTCAGCCACAGTGATCTATAAACTTAGTACTCATATGAATACTACTTCATTTTATTTACTGCTTTAATTAAAAACAATCACAGTGCATACTTACATAGTGTGGCGGTTTGACTTAAATAGGCGGTACTAATAACACGTATGTCCCTTTAATCGCTTTTGCAGTGAGACATTGGAAATTTACTCTCTGCATTCTGGAGACACACTTCAGGAATTCTTGTTACTGGGTTCTTCAGTGGATCTCAAAGCAAATTACTTCTAAATTTAACTTTGTGCTTTTGGACTCAAATCTCCCACTGTCCTTTCTCCCCAGCCCCTGGTCACATCCGTTCTGTGAGTTCAACTTTTTAGATCCTACATGTAACTCCCAGGACATCTGCCTTTCTGGGTCAGCTTTATTCACTGAGCAGGATGCTCTCTAAGCTTCCTCATGTTGTAAATCACAGAGCATCCTCCTGTAAGGGCTTATCAATATTCTACTGTGTCTGTCTGCCATATTCCCTTTATCCACATATTTGGCAGTGGACACATAGGTTTGTTTGCTTCCTAGATTATTGTGAATAACACCGCAATGACTATGGGAGTACAAAACTTACTTCAAAATATTGAAAGTTTATTCATATGGAGACACACCGAGAAGTCACATTGCTGTATCAATGTTATTTTTAAAGATTTTTTAATAGAAATATATCATTCTCTATTTCTTTGATGGCTACAAAATGCAAATTCTCACCAACAGTTTATCAGGATTTATTTTATCCATAACCTCATTAGCAGATAACATTAATTTATTTTTTAATAGTAAACAATACAACCAGTGTAAGTGGCATGTGTTTTGGTTTTCAATTGCATTTCTTTGATGATTTGTTGAACATTTATTTTTTTCTCGTGTGCATATGTAGTGTTTCTTTGTGGATGTGTGTTCACACATGTATGGACCCTCGTGTGTGCACAGGCATGCATCCATACTCATGTACACACACATGTGGAGGCCTGAGACTGATCATAGGAGTTTTCCTCCATTACTCTCTACCTCTCCTCTATTAACTGGAAGAAGGGGTCTAGTTTGGTTTCTTTTGCTGTGATAAAACACTCATCGGAAGCTACTTGGGGAATGGAAATGGTTTTCTTTGTTGTTTGGCTTTGATTTCCACGCCATAGTTTATCACTATTAAGTTAAGGCAGGAACTCAAGGTGGGAACCTGGAGGCAGGAACTGAAGAAGAAAGTGTGTAGAAACCCTGCTTACTGACTTTCTCTCTCTGGCTCAGTTGACTTCTTGTATACTACAGTACCACTTGTCCAGGAATGGAATTGCCCATAGTGGGCTGGGCTCTCTTCCGTCTTCACTCAAGGAAATGCTATGAAGACATATTCAAACACAATCTGATGGAGGCCACTTCCTGGTTTGTCTTGGGTATAGAAAAAGTAAGGAGTGTGAGCAGGGTCTCTTAATTGAGTTCCAAGCTAACTGTGCTCTGGGCAGTCCTTGTCTCCACATTTCCAGATCTGGAAGTATAGATTACCACATCCACCTGACAGTCATGTGGTTCTGTAGATCCATTTCCAGTCCTCACACTTGCTACTTGACAAGCACTTTAACCTAGGTATAGGTAGATAGCCATCTACCTAAGTGGCAAAGACTTTTAAATGAACCTGTTGGTCATCTGTATCTCTCTTTCTCTTTTTTCAGAAATATATATTCAGGTCTTTCTTTCCTTCCTCCCTCCCTCCTTCCCTCCCTCCCTCCCTCCCTCCCTCCCTCCCTCCCTCCCTCTTTCTTTCTTTCTTTCTTTCTTTCTTTCTTTCTTTCTTTCTTTCTTTCTTTCTTTCTTTTTTTCCAAGATAGATTTCACTGTGTGGCCCTGACTGCTCTGAAACTCAGTCTGTAGACCAGACTGACCTCGAATTCACAGAGAGTCTCTTGCCTCTGCCTCTCTAGTGCTGGGATTAAGGGCATGGCTCACCATCTTCTATTTTTTATTAATTCAGTTATTTTCTTGCCACTGAGTTATTTGACAAGTAACTACAATATGTTCACTCTTCATTTAAGCATCGTTGTATTCCAGGGACAAACCCCATTTGATTCTGGTAAATGAGTATTTAAATGTTAAAGTAGAAATGTTTTATCTATCATTTGGGGAAAAGGTATAAAAATTCTGAATAGACTCTGTTTAAATCCAAAGTGAAAAAACAAACATTCCTACTCTTCCTGAGAACAAAATGCTGTCTGTTAGTTAGCCGTCATATATTTGTAGGGAATAAGAATTCACATGTGAGACGAGAGAAACTCTCAAAGGCCAGTATGATCATTTTGGTTTCTGATTTATTTAGAGTAGTTTTTATTCTGCATTAAAATGCAACTGCCAATATTTAAAATTATCGTTAAGGTATTTTTAGAGTAAAATATTATCTATGAACAGAAATTCCATGAAGACAGAAATGGAAATAGATAGTTTCATTCCTGAAAGTCAGGTATCAATATGCTGGTTAATGGGAACAGAAGGACATGAGAATAAGCCTTAATAAGAACTGGTTCCATTTCTCCTCAGCTTTCTTAAATCCACTTGCAAATCTATCACCCGGCAACTGTGAAAGGCAATAACGTGCAGTGAAGCCTCCTATTTCCCTTGCCCAGAGGATCCAAAGCTGCTCTCAGATCGGCTGTCCCAGCCTACCCAATAAAGCAGAGTAGCTGCGTGACATTGCCCTGGCTTGCCTCATAGTCCTTCTCCATCAGAGACGACTAATACAAATCAGATGAGAAATGGAGACGCTGACCCTAAACTCCAGGTGACAATGCATTTCAAATCCACATAGTCCTCCCTTAATGCAATTCACACTTGCTGGCCTAATTTTAATGTAATCTTGAAAGCAATAAATATTCTTCCTGAAAATAAGATTTCTGGTTAGGTTTGACATTTGATAGCCTGGAGGCTTTCTGAAAACTGCTAAATGTATTACTCATCAGTTACTTTATGAGTCTTCAGGAATGATTTGCCAAGTCTCAAGTCAAGCTCAGTAGGATTTTGTCTACATTGTAGCCATTGGTTTCCTCTTTTCTCCTTTTAAACATAATGCTAGCAGTTAATTGAAAGGAACACCTGATTTAATGTGGAATCAATAGCTAGCAACGGCTTCTTAAGTATCTTGAAATAGTATCTTGAAAATTCACTGACATTCAGTCATCAATAGGGCACTTCAATTTGTATGTTAAGAGATTTTAGAGAATTATGTTTGAGTTCACTTTCTATTTTACTGAAACCCTTCCCAGGCAGTTAGATGAAACATAATGTAACTCTCTTGTACAGTTTGAGAAACTACCCAGCATGTGACTTTGCTGTGCTGTATATGGTTTGTGCTGTGAAACCCTAACACAAATCTCTCATAGCTGTTTCTTAAAAAACACCTAAAGAAACAAATTGGAAAAATATAATTCATGATATCATCACTCCAAAAAGAAAAGCAGCGTCATATATTGAAAAAGACCAATACTTTTAAAAGAAGATTTATTTTTATGTATGTGTATGTATGTATGTATGTATTTTTGCCTGCATCTGTGCCTATGCACCAGATGTGTGCCTGATGCATGAGCAGGTCAGAAGGTGTCAGATCTCTTAGAACTAGTGTTGGAAAAATTATGAGCCTCCATTTTGGGTGGTGGGACCTGAACCTGAGTTCTCTAAATAACAGCAATTACATTTAATCACCGAGTCATCTTTCCATTCCCCGAAGGACCAGTTTTTAAAATAAGATTTATAAGTCCAATGAAGATGGGTCTCTCAGAAAAATATAGATGGATGTTTATGGAAAATACATTTTAACAACCTTCTTTTGAGAAAAAGAAACTCCTTAAAGTCGGACAGCAGAAAACTGATGTTTTTTCTTAGGGACGGGTATGATAATGGTGTAAGGAATCCAAGTCCTTTCAGGGATGTGCAGAGTTGCTGAGAATTTTCCACATAATTCTAATGTAGAGCCCGAGAGCTGACCTGGGTCAGGGTAGCAGTTCACGAAGAAAATTGCAATGCAATGGGAGAACATCCAGAACACTGGCAGCTGCAGGGAGCCAGCCAGGCAATTTATAGGAACAGCGACCGCGAGTGCAGACCAGGAGCCACCTCTTACCGCCAGGTTTTCTCTGTGCTTCTGGGCAGTGTGAAAAGCATACCAACTGTTACTTCCGGAGAGCATGAATGATGTTATTAATTAAATGTTAGTTGAAAAATGCATAAAACGCTTGGAAATATTGAGCCAATAAATAGAAGGCTCTGCACTCCCCATAGCAATGACTGCTACTCTATCAGGATATTCCTTTCAACAATTTTCTGTCATTGTGGTTGTATCTGGATATATAGATGAATAAGTATATGTATCTGGGTACATAAATGGATGAGTATATATGCATATATTTTATCTTTAAAAGTAATGATTTAAACAACCTTATTTCCATATTAAAATTACAAAAGAGTCTTAACTCTGAGTTTTTCTTGTCAAGAGAAAGGTGATCTCAAAGGATCTTAACAGTGCATGAATATTTTAAACCTGTGTTTCACCCTGGGAATATAAGTATACTTGAAAGGAAAAACATATCCAGATCGATACCATTCTAAGGGTTCTACAGCATGTGGGGAAAATCTAAGTTCTTGGGTTTCATTTGTTTGTTTGTTTGCTTGCTTGTTTGCTTTTGCGTTTCTCTGGTGTGGACCACATGGCAACTATGCTGCATGATGCAGCTCCAGCACTTGACTTTGTGGATCACAATTCCCCAGAACCCCCGTGCTTTCATTTTTAACAATTCTCCCTATGTGTTATGGGAGTTCCCTTACCCCTTTTCCTTTGGGAAATTTTGTGCAGGCTTCGAAGGATGAAAATGTATAAAATGACAGCTTCTCTAAACAAAATAATTCTTTGGAAGGAATTCCTGCCACAGTGGAACCATACAGCCTGATAACTCTGCCTGCTCCCCTACAAGTTAACACTACACTGCTAGAAAACGTAGAGAAGTAGCATGTGCTTGATATACACGGTGTATTTAATAATCACAATTGATAAATTCCTTAGGTCTACTCAGGCTCACAGTAATATTTGTCTAGCCTCATCTTTGCTCACCTTTAAGCTTTAGTTTTTGGATAAACTAAGCCACAAAAATACTGCAATGTTCTATAACAGAGTGTCTGATACCCCAAGAAAGTTCCTTTTCTAAGGTCAAGCATTTAGACAAAAATGTCCATTCAGCAGCTTGAAAAAAGTTCTTGATTGCTAAAAAGGGAGACATTCTCATCTCTGGCAAGAGGAACTTGTGGTCCTTCCATTAACATAGGACTATGGTGGCACCTTTTAAACATGTCAAGGTCAAAGGTAGGTAGCTTCCTCAACCCCTAATCACAAGCCACATCCCAGGTCCCATGTCCCCCTTCTCTCATTTAATTCTTTGTGCAATTATAGAGATAAAAGGTGTAGTCTTTTTTCAGCCTCCAGATTCACCCTTTGCAGACTCCACACCTCTTTGGGATTTGAACCCCACTGGAGCTGGACTCTGGCATCTCTCAAAATGATTTAGATAATTTCTTTATACACTTTAGTAATCACAACTTCCTCCATATTACCATTGTTATGCCCAGTCTGTGGGAACCCCAAAAGACCAACAGAGAGATTGACTCACTAAAATGCAAAAGAAGGTTCATTGTTGTACCATACAAGCCTTCAGGGTTCTTCAACCTGGTTCCTATTTGATGGTGAACTGGACAGTGTGCATGAACAGCTGAGTGGCCTTCCTCCATGCAGCATATTAACTCTCTCTGTTCCTTGAATGAAAGCTACATGGGTTTGTGGGTTTGAATAAAGTTATGAATCAGTTTAAATGTTCCTTTCCTCACAGAGTCAGAATACAGCTTTCTGGTTTCCATTCCAGAGATTGAAGTTGCCCTGACCCTTTTCATCTCGTAACTCTTCAGCCATAGTGAGGAAGTAGAATTCCTAATTTACCTGCTGATTGAGAATATTGAGAAGAGGTTTCCAAGCACAGGCCACTGCCTACACTTCTAATTTATGAGAAAGGTCAGGCGTGGCACTCCAAGTATGCCAGTGCAATTAGAAGGGTATTGGATTTGTCAGCTAAGTGTAAAATACCCCCCGTGCCGCAGAGTGAAGCCTTCATTTTCTAAGTAAATTAACTGTAATAACTATCAAACTACAGCTGGTAAGCAAGGCAGCCATCTGTGAAAAGGGAATCCATTGACAGCAAAAGCCTTGTTAGACATTTCTTAGACACAGGGATAATTCAAACAGACAAAAGAATTTTTTTAAAGCCTATGAAAAGCAAAAGACAGCACTAAAATATCACCCTCTTATTTTACCTCTATGAAGAAAACCAGTTTGGAGAGTAGAGAATAAGTGGCATATGTAAGTTGTGCACCGAGAACTTCATGCCTGTAGAATGCAACAGCATGCTAGAGATGAGGACATTTCAAGTTCACGGTAGCCTGGGATGCATGACTCAGACCCGGAATGCTGAACCAGTCCAGTTGGTATGGATTCTATGAATTGCTATGGAGCTTTGTTATTATTTTAGTAATAGGCCACAGAACTTCATTTGTGAAGTCTTTTTGTTTCTTTCCAATTTTCAGCACAGAGATTGAATGCAACACTTTCTCTTTTTCTTCATCTGGAAACTCCATAAATTGATATTCATATTTAAAGCTCTTTCACCTGAATGGATATGAAAACAGGATCTAAGTGCTTTGGAGAAGCCTGTGTTGGGGAGAAGAGGGCATTTTTATTAGGATCCATAAAGAGGTTTCTTATCCATTAAGTTAGATGGCACACTCTATTGAAAGGAAGAAAGATCTATTTTAGCTCATGATATCCGAGGACTTAACCCAAGCCACAGTTCCCTCCTGTGAATGATCTACCATATACAGGTTTTACCACCTCCTATACATGGCACAAACTGGCAACCATGAAGCTTGCAGCAGACAGACTTTTAGGGGACAGAAACAGCAACATTCCTCTAACTATGAAGATGTGACTTACCTAAAAGGTCCTATGTATGGTTTTTCAGAGAAGACTACAGACACAGAATCTGAAAAATCAGAATCTCAGCTGGGACATGTTCTGATTTAGTCAAACACTTAAACTCATACATTCTTACATCTGCCATTTTTCTTCTATTCACGAAGTGGCATAATATGTCCTTTAAAAGATATTACAGGACAGTAATGCAATCTTACTAATGCTATGTGGGGCAGGTTGTTTCTTCTATCTTCTTTTGAAAACATGACATTGCAGATTAAATTTCCCCACTCCCCGATGGCATTCATCAAAACCTTCCTACTGTGCCTCCCCGAAGAAGTCCTGATGGCATGAGGAACACTTCATGACTGCTTAAGTAAAGATGCTGTCAGAAAGACAGTTATTAGTAAGGTAACAGGAACAAAAAGATGTAAGAGAAAGAACTTAAAACTCAAACTAGAGAGAGCTATAACAAAAACCAATATCTACACCTGCTACCAAGTGGGGAGTGGCCTTTCCTAGAAAAAATTTCCAGATTTGATATTTTAAGGGCGATGTATTTCCATACACAGTGAATACCACCATAGCAAAGCTCTTTATTTCTGTTTATATTACAAGATGTGCTGCAAATCAATGATTGAGAAAATTCCTTGAAGGGTAATAACACTAAATAAATACATAATTATTATTTGGGGCTGTTTATTTCACTTGAGCAAAAAATGTTGACAGCTTCATTATGTCAGGCCTGGAAAAGCTGATAACTTATTCTGCATTCTTTGAAATTACTTTTCGGATTGTTCCTTGCATGAGTTAATGAATGATGGCTGGAAACATTGTTAAAAGCAACACACAGTGAACACACCATTTCCTCCATTAAATTTTATGTACAAAACCTACACGACTAAAACGGTAAGATGGGAAGCCTGACTGGGGAACAGAATGGATGAAAAACATGCAGGGCTTTAGAAGGTCGCAAGGCCGAGCTGACATATTTGTCAAAGAAAGCTAACTCACATGCACATTGTTAGAAATGGAACACGTTCTTGTCCTGCAGAACCCTATACCTGGAACGCTGCATACATTCCAAATCCCATTTTGAGAGACTGACAAGAAGGTCTGCATTTCATTTGAAAAGCAACTCAAGCACCTGTGAGTACAAAGTCAGGAAAAAATAATCATTTATTCAGGCATGCATGATCCCAGAGGATGAAAGATACTGCAGCTACGTTGTTGTAGAAAGGAACCCTTTGATAAAAGATGAATATTCGGTTGTAGGAAAGGGCCACATGTCTCTCACCCCAGCACTTGGAAAACAGAGGAAGGAGGCCTGGGTATTGTAGAATAGCTTGGGTTAAGACGCTCCTTCCACCTGGCCACAGAATTTGGGCAGAGAGAGAGAGAGAGAGAAAAGAAAGAAAACTCATGAACCAGCTGTTATCAGTACCTTTCTGATAACTAATTTTCTAATATCAGGTGCATGAATTAACACATTCCAGCAATGGTTCTTTTCTAACAAAAGGATGAAATACATCAGGTTTTCAGATTTAAATTTAAGATGTGTCTTTAGTAGACTATATTAATGTATGAAAATGTCATCTTGAAATTATTTTATGTAATTGATTTATGTCAAAATATTTGATTACATTTTAATTTACCTGTTCTATGTGTGTACCTGATCTTTTGTGTGTGTGTGTGTGTGTGTGTGTGTGTGTGTGTCATAGCACACTGGTGGGCGTCCCAGAACAACCTAAGGATTCCACCGTGTGGCCTTGGGATGAATGAAACTTTGGTTGTCAACAATGACAGCGAATGTCCCTACGGCCTGACCCATCTCCCTGGGCCAAAAAATATTTTTAAATTGATATGTAGAATACATGCAGGATGCAACCCACCTGCGGTGTTTGGGACAAGAAGTGGTTCAGATTGCAGATCTTTTCAGGCTTTTGAATATTTATGTCTATGCTAAGGTGTCTTGGTTATGGAAACTAAGTCTAAATACAAGTAGACTCATTCACAACTACCTTGTATACATAAACTGAGGCTGATTTTGTGCAATACTGAAAGGACCCTTGATTCAGCTATGGTCAAACATGAGCCATGTATATAGTTTTTACTTGTGGTGTGAGATTCACAAAACGAACTTGTAGATTTTGGCTCTCAGATTCTGAATGGTTAACCGTTAATATATTTTTATGTTATGTGATTACCTGGCTTTGTAATTTTAAAATTCAAAGTTATTGTTTAGATAAGTATAAATTGCAACCATATTTAATTCTCTGTGAGGTCTGTCATGGAAGAGAAAAGTAAGGACTATTTGGAACCTTAATTATTATTAAAACAGCATATGAATAAGAACACTTTTATTTATGCTTTAATGTTTTTATTTATGCTTTCATTGATTATTTAAAAAGAATGCACATATACAGCAATTTCTGTTCCCATTCTTTCACTAAATGCAGAGGTTCAGTTCCATGTCAAATAAAGATATGAATGAATTAATGAATTAATAAATAAAGTATACTGTACTAAAAGCAATGAAACATGAATACTTAAGCCAAGCCCTTCCCCTAACTAAAACAAATAGGTAAGTAAATAAACAAAACAAAACAAAGAAACAAAATAACCCCATCAAACCAGAGGCAGGGGAACTTTAGAAGAGAGAAACTAACTGGCTCTGAGGCTCCTCTGTATTTCCAGTAGTCCCAATGCAGAGGAAGGAGAATCCCTAACCTTTCTATGACAAGGACAATAGTGTGAATGCCAGATCAGCTAGCGCAATGTATCAAGGCGCTGGTTCAGATAAATAAATAAATAAATAAATAAATAAATAAGAGAAGAGGCTTAAATTTGGAAGTTCCAGAACTATAAGCCTTTGGTGACTCTGTTTTATGTGTTTTTTAGGATATTTTTACATGCAGAATATAATGACAGTGACTGAACATGGTGAAATTTTTATGTTTTTATTAATTTTTTATTGATTTTTATTGAGATCTACATTTTTCTCTGCTCCTCTCCCTTTCTCTCATCTCCCCTTCAATCCTCTCCCAAGGTCCCCATGCTCCGAATTTACTCAGGAGATCTTGTCTTTTTCTACTTCCCATGTAGATTAAATCTATGTAAGTCCCTCTTAGTGTCCTCATTGTTGTATAAGTTCTCTGTGATTGTGGTTGGTAGACTGGTTTTCTTTGCTTTATTTAAAAACCACCTATGAGTGAGTACATATAATAATTGTCTTTCTATGTCTGGGTTACCTTACTCAAAATAATGTTTTCTAGCTCCATCCATTTTCCTGCAAATTCAAGATGTCATTATTTTTTTCTGCTGTATAGTGATAGTACAGTCTATTTTCATTCTTCTACATGTTGCTATCCAGTTATGCAAGCACCATTTGTTAAATATGCTTGCGTTTTTCCATTTGATATTTTATGCTTTTTTTGTCAAAAAACAGGTGTTCAAAGGAGTGTGGATTAATATCCGGGTCTTCTATTTGGTTCCATTGGTCCTCCTGTCTGTTCTTATGCCAATACCAGTCTGTTTTCAGTACTGTAGCTCTGTAGTAGAGTTTGAAGTCTTGGATTGTGATGCCTCAAGAAATTCTTTTATTGTACTGTATTATTTTGGCTATCCTGGGTTTTTTGCTTTTCCATATGAAATTGAGTACTATTATTTCAAGGTCTGTGAAGAATTTTGCTGGAATTATGATGGGTATTGCATTGTATCTGTAGATTGTTCTTGGTAAGATTGCCATTTTTACTATGTTAATTTGTCTACCCAAGAGCATGGGAGATCTTTCCACTTTCTGGTGTCTTCTTCAATTTCTTTCTTTAAAGATTTAAAGCTCTTGTCATACAAGTCTTCCACTTGTCTGGTTAGAGTTACTCCATGATATTTTATGCTATTTGTTGATATTGTGAAGAGTGTTGTTTCTCTGATTTCTTTCCCAACTCTTTTATCATCTGTGTACAGGAAGGCAACTGATGTTTTTTGAGTTAATATTGTATCCTGCTATTACAAATAATGCTGCTATGAACATAGTTGGATAAATACTTTTGTAGTATGATTGAGCATATTTTGTGTATGTTCCCAAGAGTGGTATTGCTGGATCCTGATGTAGGCTGATTCCCAGTTTTATGAGAAACCACCATAATCATTTCCAAAGTGGTTGTACAAATTTCTATTCATACCAGTGATGGATGAGTATTCCCCTTACTCCACATCCTCTCCAGCATAAGCTATCATTAGTGTTTTTTTTTTTATCTTAGCCATTCTGAGAGGTGTAAGATGTTATCTCAGTGTTGTTTTGATTTGCATTTCCCTGACAGCTAAGGAAGTTGAACATTTCCTTAAGTACCTTTTGGCCATTTGAAATTCTGGCCATGTTGAGAATTCTCTGTTTAGTTCAGTACCTCATTTTTTAATTGGGTTATTTAGAATTTTAATGTCTAACTTCTTGAGTTCTTTATATATTTTGGAGATAGTGGGCTTTCTCTGATGTGGGCTTGGTGAATATCTTTTCCCATCCAATAGGCTGCCTTTTTTTGCCTTATTGCATGTGTCCTTTGCTTTACAGAAGCTTCTCAGTTTCAGGAGGTCCCATTTATTTATTATTGCTCTAGATGTCTGTGCTACTGGGGTTAGTTTTATTTTTAAGTTGGATATATACCTTAGGATTCTTTGCTTAAACTAGGGATCCTCACACTTCAGTTTCTCAAGTTATAAGTATTGTTGCACCACATCTGGCATTGTTGATTTTTATCATGTTTCTATTTGCTTATTTATTTTGAGATTTCATAAATATATTATGATATTTTGATCAAATTCTTTCCCCTCCCTGATGTGGGAAGTTTTTCTGTATATGTGTTGCTTTTATTGGTTAATGAATAAAGAAATTGCTTTGGCCTGTGATAGGGCAGAATAAAGTTAGGTGAGAAAGCTAAACTGAATTCTGGGAGAAAGAAGGCAGAGTTAGTGAGAAGCCATGTAGCCCCACTGGAGACAGGTGGGAGACAGAACTTTATCCAGTAAGCCACAGGTACATGGGAATACACAGATTAATGGAGATGGGTTAGTTTAAAATATGAGTTAGCCTGAAATATGCTTAAAATATTGGCCAGTCAGTATTGCAAATAATATAGTTTCCATGTGATTATTTCATGGTATGGGAAGCCAGAAATGAATAAGCAGTTTCCAACAACGCCTCCTCAACTTCCCCTAGATCGTCCCTCACTTTCTTCCCCATCCAACTTCATGTTTTTGCTCTCTCTTGAAAGGAGAAAAAAAAATAATCAAACAAAACAAATGCACACAGAAACAGGAGTCTGGTTTTTATTGGTCCTATGTTTTTGATCATAGCTTACCTTGGAATGTAACCTGGACCTTTCTTTACCCAGAGACTCTCACTTGCAAATAGCTCCTTAACCAGGAAAGGTGTTTTGTACCCATGTTTTCTTCTCTGCGCTGGGATTTTATCAAGTCTGAACTCACATAGGTCTTGTGCATGCTGCCAGTTCTGGGAGTTCATATGTTCATCAGCCCTGTTCTGTCTGGGAAACATGGTTTCCTTGGAGTCATCTACCAACTCTGGCCCTTTAATCTTTCTGCCTCCTTTTCTGCATTGTAAGGAAGTGCACAATAAAGACATAGCTTTTAAAACTGAGTGCTCCAAAGTCTCTTTCTATGTGTACATTGTCTGGGTCTCTGTGATAATAACCAAATTGAGTCAATGAGATGCTCTGAATTATGGGTATAGTGATATGTCATTGGGAGTAATTTTATTGCTTTTTTCCTTTCTGACTGGGCTAGAGGTAAGAGCCAGTGACTGGCTGTTTTTCTTTTCTGGTCTTCAGGTTGAACCCCAATATCTGTCTTGTGTTTTTATTATTTATGCTTTATTTGTGTGACAGGACTTAGGACTCATATGCTGGACTACTTAGGACAATTAAGGAAAACTGAGAGATTATAAAAACCAATTAAAACAACAAACTATACCTTCTACTCCTCTCAGCAAATTCCCTGTCACTTTACTTTGGTAAACTTTAACCCCCATATTTATATTTTCTTGCAGCCTGAAGCATAGCTTTTTTCCTCTTCACTCATAGGATGTGCTCGTGTATCAAGTGTTGCCTTTCTAAAAATCACAGTGCTCCACATCTCTCACCATTTTCTAGCTTGTTATCTACTTTAAACAAATTTGTACTCTTGACGTCTATGTCATTGTTCTAGGGCAAACCTTTAGCTGTGTTTTTTTGATTTTGATGTATAGGTCCTAAAACATGCTCCTCAGCTTTCCTTTCCCATACTATATTCTCTACTGAGTCACTTATTGAAATAATTGCAATTAAATCATCATGCAAATTCATACAAACATATTCATTCTATCTTGCTCCTTAGTTCTACAATCAAATTAACAATTATTGAGTACGTTTGCACAGATTTTCTTTCTTTATCTCTCAGTAGTCATATATACACTCAAACTTGCTTTTCCGATGACATTTTTCTTGAGAGAAATTTTGCTAAGTTATTGGCTTTATTTCATTTTTTAAAAAGTGAATTAGACATTAAAAAGTAAAATAATCCTTAGAGTTTCTTTTTCTCAGAAACCAAGCTTAGGAAATTACTGAAAAAAGTTAGTTCTACCCTTCTACCTCTTTTAATTTTTTTGCATTTACCTCACCTTTTCTGTTAACATTGCCACTGACAGTGCAGACTTTGATTTTAATAGTTTGGACAACTGTAATAGCTTCCTAATTGTTCTTTCCACCTCTGGCCTCCAGTCTTCCCAATCAATACTTCCCACTGCTTTAAGAATTTCTAAAATCAAATGCCTTATCTTGCAAATTTTCTGATTCCATAAACGTAACATCTGTAACTTCCTTTTTATTTTCTTTCTCTATTGTCAGAGCTCCTTACCATTGGATCCTAGTTGTGCATGTCTGTCTTTTGTCCTTCAGACAGATTCTCAGCCTCTAAACCCAGAGCCTCCATTCATCTTACCAGAAACTCTTCTTGTTCATGGTTCTTTTTCTTAGTCTTTTTCTTTTAAAATTATGTCTATTCATCTAGAGCAGTCTTGGATGTTTGTGACATTTTATAGTGTTATATTTCATTTTCTTAGCTTCTAAATATAAGCTCTAAGTTTGCATTACATTAGAGTCATCCTTTACATATTTGAATCTTGAAATTTCACAAACATGGGCCTTGGATTCTTTTCCCACAGATACACCCACCTACAGGATCTAGCTCAAAGCTTTCAAAATAGAAGGTATTAAATAAAGGTTGTATTAAACTGAACCTCAAAATGCAGACTGAAGATCCTTGCCTGTTCATAGTCAAATTCAATAAAACAGAAGTTGCTTTAGTTGTTTTATTTAGACTACCCTATTGTTTCTTTGTACTACTATAGATTTAAAAATAATTATTATTCAATTTTTTCAGTATTTACGTCATAATCAAGTTGGCAGCAACCTTTTTTGCCAAATTCACTGAAATATATGGGATTTAACATTATAGACATGATAGACTAAAATAATTCTTTGCTTTTTAGACATTTTGGTAAACAATGTCCATGACATCCATATAGTTGCCCAAATTAGGCTATGGAGGAAGATTTCTCAAAATAATGATTAGTCATCAATACCAGGAATTAAAGATCTGATTGTTTGCGATTTATCTTCCTTCTTCATTGGTTATTTCCTTGTTACCGTTTTCCAGCATGTTTCCAATAGTGGATAACTGTTAATCCTTCTGCTCTACCAGAATCAAAATTATGGGTATGCTAGAAGCTGTTTAAGGGCTTCTCTTGGCAGTCAGTGTTCATTTTCCAAATTTTCTGACAGAAGCTAGGGATGGGGGTATGCAGTTGGAAACAGCAGCCAGGAATGAGGCTATGCACCTGGAAACAGCAGCCAGGAGTGAGGGTATGCAGTTGGAAATAACAGTCAGTGATAAGGGCATGCAGCTAGAAACAGCAGCCAGGGGTGAGGGCATGCAAATGGAAATAGCAGCCAGAGATGCCAGTGTTCAGATGGAAACCAAAGCAAGTGATGAGAGTGTGCATTCGGAAACAGCAGCCAGTACTCTCTGATATTTACAAAATACTCTCTTATATTTATAGGAACCTGAGCCTGCTGTGAAGACCAGAGCCCATAAATAAGTGTTATAGTCTTCCTGCAGGCCTCAGCTACTGAACTTTTGGTCTTTGCTAGTGGCCAGTGTTTCAGCACTCAACCTGGGTCCTGAGCCCTTTGATGATCAAGACTTGATGTTTCTCTGGAACTCTTCCTACAACCAGAGCCGGCGGGTTCTCCGAACATTCTTTAATCAGCATATTGCCCTCCTGTCCCTCTGTTTCCACTTCTACTTCCCTTCTTCCTCTTGCCAATGGGAAATAACACAAGAAATTGTCTCCCTGTAGGTGAGCCTGAGCCATGTACTACGTACACTTCTAACCAAGGTGTAAATGGTTCATGAGACTCAGGGTTACAACTTGTTCAGCTATACTGGAGATTGTGCCTTCAGGATCCAGACAGTCAACTGTAATCTTTGCATAATTGTTTAAAGGCTTCATAAAATATTCAGAATGGGTGGTGCAGGTGATAGGGTGGTCTGTCTGTACTGACTGACATCTAGATGCTCAAGGAAGCTCAAGCGTCAAAAGAGATACCCATAGCAGATGTTAGAAAGTCAAATTGGACCATCCACATCCATATATACAGGGGACTGAGCATCAGAATTAAAAGTTATAACATAACCTTTGAAACTTATCATTAAACACCAGCAATGATGCTAAAATGTTTTTAACAATGCTTTATTCTTGTCCGGTGCTTGGAGAGAGGTGGTCCCTTTCATCTGTTTTATATGCATATATGAAAAATAAAAATATAACATCGTTTATATATCATTCTGCACATTGATAGAATAAATAGTTTGGTTCTACTTTAGTTGTAATGTTATGATGTTATGGAGGTTTGTAAGCAACTGTGTATAGGAGAGAGCATGGTCAGCATCCTATAAGAAGCAGGATGAGTTCCAGGGTCAGCATTCTTGGAAAGCATGTTTTTAAAGTTCTAGGCACAACACCATCTCTAGCTAGTGGTTAGATATTGGACCAGACATTTCCTCTGAAACTCTTTAGTTCTTCCAGCTATAAAAGGAGGTAATCATAGCACCTGCTACATAGAGATGCATAAATTAGCTGAGAAATTTAGCAAAATCTGTCAAAGATTTATTATTAAAGGTATGTTTTTTATTGTTGGTCTATTGTTAGTCTAAATATTAAACACATTTATTAGCTCAGTGACATTTATTTCAGCTTTTGATCTGAATTTATTTTCCTGCTTGAAGCATTATAAGAAGCACAAGAATCAATAGGGATTATCTCAACCAAATTTAGAGTTGGCTAAGAGTACTTCAAGGGTTAGGAGACCAAACAAAACAAGAAAAGAGGATTTAAAAGAAGAAATTAGATTTCAAAGTTTAAGAGATTAAGTGGGTGGATAAAGGTACTCAGCATGTACTTTAGATAAAAGCTGAAAAACAGTGGAACTACTCTCTTTAGTCAGTGGCTCTTGGCCCCATTAGCAGTAAATGCTTCATCTTACTATCTTTGAAATTTGAATTGAATTATTTTAAATAAATGCATAAAGCATAACATTTTCCATATTTATGGGCACCATGCAGTAAATTTATACCTCAACTTCAACAACATTAGGGCTGTGTTATTCACGGGCTCCCTGTATGTAACCGTATCTGATGTTGAGCATCATCAAGAACAACTTTATCTGTGATCTAAGCCTGCTTGATCTTTTCTTCCAGCCTTTGTTTTTCTTAACCCTTATTTCCTCATCTATTTTTTATCTCATTATACTATAGCTGTGTTTACTATCATTCTTTCTCAAATGAAACAAGGCCAAGTGTCAAACCCATACATTAACAAAAGAGATAAACATGTATTTAATGTTCTCCACAGCTCTGGGATTTGAACAGTTACATTGGGGCTGACAAATACTTTCAGTGTTCACTATAGAATAGTGGCAGATATTTTAACATCAGTGAGAAGTCGCTTGAGGGTGAAGTATTTAATATTTCTCTCTTTCATTCCCATATGAAATTTTTGTTTTATATGGAATTCTGTTTCATTATTTCTGCTGTATTCAGAAGTTATTTAAAATCTCCATCTATGTTCATTTATAGAAAAGGGTTTGATATGTTGCCATTCATATTTATCACAAAGTTCATTTATTCATTTTTGAGTCATTCTTAAGGAATGCAAAAGCTCAATAAATAATAACTTATGATCAGAGACATTTTCTTTTCATTTAATTGAAGAAAAATATATTCTCAAATTTAGTATCTTGAGTTTTCATTAACTTCCACATAGTAATATGCTCCAATTAAGGCCTTGGATTTTATTTTTAATGTCATGTCATAGAGAGAAGTGATGTATGCCAAAACCATGATTATCTTGGCAAGGCTGCTAAATCAATGCTTTTCATTTTTACCATATAGGATGCCATTTGTTTTATGAGCAGGAGTCACAGAAGCTTTTAAGTTCTTTAAATCTATAACCATTTTTAAGAGTATTCTGTGCTTCATATCTCTGTATGGCCAGGATAATCTCCACTCCATAGTCTATTCATTATTTTGACAGAGATACATTCTGGTTTTAACATTTTATTTTGCTTGCATTTTAGTCAGTAATCACTGTAAGAATATTTGAAGGGAACATTTAAAAACTTTAATCTCAATTCAAGCAGCAGGTACAGAAGATGCGACTCTTTCACCATTTGGTGAGCTCAGATTAATAGGAGTGTCATTGTCACAGCAGTGACATCAAAGCTGTGTGACATCACAGCAGTCTGACACCACAGCTGTGTGACATCACATCAGTGTGACATCAGAGGTGTGCTACACCACAGCAGTGTGACATTAGAGATGTGTTACATCACAGCAGTGTGACATCACAGCTGTGTGACATCACAGAGGTACGACATCACAGCGGTGTGACTATTTCAAGACAGCAGAGCTAGGAATTAGACATCACTAATTTGTGTCAGTGTTTTCATGCTTTAGAAAGTAGGGTATGCTTTTGAAACACTTAAATTTAGACATTTAGGCTCAGTTGTGAGTCTATTGATTCTATAAGATATATGGAGCACAGTCACATCATTATTTTGAATAAGGTTTTTATCCAGGGAAAATGAGGCTGTAAGAAGTAAGAGACTTGAGCCAAGGGTTTCAGAGTGTAGCAGTGGAAATAGATGTTACCTCGTGCGTAGCCTCGGAATGATAGTTATCTGTGATATATTGTGCTCATTTGAGAACATGCCTTCACTTTCCTGCTTATCAGGAACTGTAAATAAGAAAGAGGGAGATAAAGCATGTATGTGTGAGAGTCTCATTTTTCTCAATCAAGCTATACTTGAGCAAGCAGAGCACACTGACCACTCTCCAGTCAGAACTACACACTGTACTCTGAGTTTTTTTTCCCCTTCTGTGTCTGCTGTGGACTGTCCCTTTAATCCTGCAAAACTTCAAAAGATGGTAGCTGGAGAAAAATGATCTTGATTAAGTCAGAAAACACATTTACCAGGAAAATGTCAGAGGAAAGTACAGGCTGATGGAGAAACTGAAGATTTTCTCTGTATGTTGGCAACTGGAGTTTAAAAGATTTGGCTGCATATCTAGTTAGTAAATCAAGGATAACACCATCGAGTCGGGCTCTCTGAAGTGCTCTTACTTTGATTTTGATATAATTCTCTATGACACTCCAAAGCTTCCCTTCATTTTCCCTTCATTTTATCCCGGATTTCCCTTTTGAGAATTAGCACAATGGGGAGCCATATGTAAAAGATTACGAATCGTATCTGTGGCTAAATAACGCAGGGACTGAATCTATGTCCCAACACCGTGTGGCTCTGAAACTGCACCATTTGGGTGTGGACGTGGTTTTGAAATGCGGTTTATCTGAATATCACAAAGGGCATGGGGGAATTCCTTTCTGTCAGTGTAGGGAGGTACTGGGGTTTCTAGCTGGAGAGCAGTAAGTGTGTATTATTGTGTCAGCCTGCAATTTGCAAAATGTGGCTTCCACCGGGATATCAGGGAGCGTTGATGATGTAGGGATGAAAACTGGCCAGCAGCACGCTAGCCAGTTGTTTAGATGGCTGTAAGGAATGATCAAATTTGACAATTTACTGTCGATCACTCTGTTCCATAGCAAATTTGTCCTGAAAGTTTTTGATGAAGTCTCACTATTTTCATTTTCTAACTTGCAACGAGTTTGTTTTTATCAATCATCAGTAGCATTTGAAAAAAATCACTAGTACTAGTATCTCTACTGAAAACCTCAATTTGGGATTATTTTTATTTATTTTTCTTTAAAATGATGCATGATTTTAAGATATTTTCGAAGAATAGCAGATATAATACTGCATCCTTAAAATTTATATGCATTTTAAGATAAGCATGCCAATCAGGTGCTGCGATTCAAATCTTAGAGGATAATGAATACGGGACTGGAGAGATGGCTCAATACCTAGGAGTTCTTCCTGCTCTTCCAGATAACTGGAGGGAGCGCAGCTCTCAGAACCCTTATGAGGTGCCTCACAGGACTCTAGCTCCAGGGGATAAGATACCCTTATGGGCTCCATGGGCACCTCATATATGTGCACATATATGTACACACATAGACACATAAATAAGAAAACAAAATTTAAAATTCCAAATAAGTAGAATATATATTTTATGATAATTTCTAGCTCAGTTCATTTTTTCCATTAATCTTAATAAGATGCCTCTGTTAAATGCATTATCTTCATTACTCTAAATGAAAGAGTTTTGGATTATTTTCATCAACAGAAGAGATTTCAAGGCAGTGTCATGAGGTTATAAGTAATTACTAATACTCAGATCTATAATGAAAAGGACCAGGCTAGACAAAACAAATACAAAATGTACAGTTTTAGGAGAAAAAGAACACCAAGGAAATATAATGGCCTTAAGTCTAGTGATCAAGGAAATAAAAAAAAATTAATGAGAAGTCTGATGCTAAGTGGAATAAAGGGAACAGTGACCTCAGGGCAAGACCTCACTCAGCTAAGCTTCCAGCCTGTGAAAAGAAATGAAGAATAAGCTTAAGCAGTGAAGAAACCACCAAAGAGAGAAAACTTATGCAAATGTGATTAAAGTTGGGGCAAAATACAGTCCAGTCAAGCAACTTTGGCCATGTAGTTCTGGCTGGAGAGTCAAGGATATAAGAACAACATTGTAGAGTCTACCTTCTCAGCTAAGGAAAGCATCTGAGACTCAGCATGGGTCGGGGGTGTCCCTGCATGGAAGCTCAGAGAAGCCATTGAGTAAAGCTGTAATGGTGAGAATTTGATTTAGGTGGAGACCCTAAGATGTTGGAGATGCCAGAGTCTTTGGATACCTGTAAAGAAAATTTGAAGACCAAGGGAGGAAGCATTGGAAGAGAGAATATACTGAAGTCAACAAAGCTGAAAGGAGTTGGCGATTTGAAGAGGTCTTTGATATCAGACATGGAGATAGAGAATGTGGAATTTGCCCTACTGGTTTTCCTTCTTGCTTTGGTCCAGTATTTTAATGCTCCTATTCCTCCTTTTAGAATGATAATATATATTCTATGCCATTGTGTGTTGGAAATATGTGTTCTTTTTAATTTTGATTTTACAAGAGGTTACAGTTACGAGACTGCCTTGAGTCTCAGAAGAAACTTTGAACTTCGGACTTTCAAACAGTCTTGAAAATGTAATATACTATAGGGAGTTTTGAAATAGTACTGAATACAATTTTATATTATAATATGATTACAAGCCTATGGGAGCCAGGGAGTGAAATGGAGAGATTTGTAGAAAAATGGCGCCCATAAGATCATATAGTTGAGTGCCAGAAAGTGGCACTATTTGAGAAGGATTATAATGTATGGCCTTGTTGGAATAGATGTGACTTTGTTGTAGGAAGTTTGTCATTGGAGGTGTCATCTTCATTTCTGATACGTCTTGAGTTGGGTCCATAATAACTTACATTGCTCTCAGTACCATTATCTTCCTTACTTCTACTAGTATATCCCACTTAATCCATTCAAATGTTTTCCTAAAACCAAATTCACATTCTACCTATAAACAACAAGGTCAGGCTTATCAGAATAATAGATCAGGCTCATGTACCAACTTCAGTCTTAATCACTATTCTGTTGCTGTGAAAAGAACAATGACCAAGGGCAACTATTATAAAAGAAAACATTTAACTGAGGGCTTGCTTAACTACCAGAGGGTTAGTATATTATCATCATGGTAGGCATGATAGGAGCATGTTGAGCAGTACCTGAGAGTTATATCCTGATCAGCAGGGAGAGAGAGAAAGAGAGAGAGAGAGAGAGAGAGAGAGAGAGAGAGAGAAATAGGTAAAGAGAGAGAGAGGGGAGAATGAGAGGGAGAAGAAGGAGGGACTGAAAGAGAGAGAGAGAGAGAAAGAGAGGGAGGGAGAGAGAGAAGAGGGGAGAGAGACAGAGATAGAGAGGAGAAGGAATAATATATTATTATTAATATTAATAATTAATATTAATTATATATATAGGGAAATATTGGGCTGGGTATGAATTTTTAAAACTTCTAAGCCCACTTCTAGTAACAAACTTCATCCAATAAGGCCACACCTACTCCAAGGCCACACCTAGTAATCCTTTTCAAATAGTGCCACTTTTTGATGTCTAAGCATTCAAATATTCTAGTAAAACAGAGAGGACATGACACAGGAGAGAAAGAAGTGTTTGTAGAATGTGGTTGTGGACAAGATGAGAGAGAATGGGATCCTTTGCCCTTTTTGTAAAGATTGGTCTTAACTAAAATTGATGTCTCTTTTGTGTCAAAAAAAAAAAGGAATAGATTTTTAGACTGTCCAAAACCCATACATTGTGTTTCATAAGTAGAAATAACATTTATTAACCCTTTTCATTAAAAATAATCCTTTTCTTCATACTAATACAAATTACTGCTTTTGTTTGTTTTTGTTTTTGTTTTTGTTTTTTTCAAGACAGGGTTTCTCTGTTTAGCCCTAGCTGACCTGGAACTTACTCTGTAGACCAAGCTGGCCTCAAACTCCTGGAGATCTGCCTGCCTCTGCTTTCTGAGTGCTGGGATTAAAGACATATACCACCACCACCCAGTTAAAGCACTGCTATTTTTATTGACATGATGTATGCTTTGAAATACTTAGAAGTGAAGACACACATAACACTCATTAAAAATAACATTTCCATTCAAAACAATTTGTGTGGCCTAAAATTAGAGAAAAATTCAAGTGGGCACAAGAATAATTAAATGATCTTTTCTATCTCCTTGTGTCGTTTGTATTTTTATGGGCACCTTGTCCATCACAAGTGCTTTAAGAAAGAAGGAAGGTTATTACCAATTAATTGATTTGCACAGTAGCCAGTGGTTAGCTTCTAAATCTATATTGTTGAACTGTTATTATTAATAGCATAAAAATAGAATTGGAATGAAATGTTATCAATAACATATATCGAAGAGCAAGAACACATTAGTAAATTATAATTAGAGATCTGTTTAATCTACAGCTTCAAAATCTTAATACATATTTTGAAAACCTGATTAATTAATTATAGTAGACTTAAAAATAACCCCTGTACAGTTTTCTGATCTATGTCACCTTCAGAGAGAGCACATCAAAACTCCCTTTTGGAGCTATTGCTTTCTGTGTGGTCAGCAGAGGTTGTATCAACATTCTGTGACAGAATACACAATAAAATTATATTTACCTCACAGCTTTTCAGCTCATGGCCTCTATTTGGTTAAATAATAAAAGGTAATTGTGAATGTATGTTGGATACACAATATGTAATTTCAGCTTATCTCTGAATTTGATTCTTTTATGGATGCCTATTTTGTTCTTAGCAAAGTACTGTCCTCCACCTTCCTGTCTATTACCTCCCACTCATTCCCAGATTGATTCATGTTCATAAGCTATGTCATGGAGAGTTCATGCGAATACAGTCTGTATCTCTTCCTTCTTATGTATTTTCATAAAAGGAGATAAATGTCAACTACTGAATATGGGCTTTAAAACGAGTTCAATTTATTAACAACTGGGAGAAAATTTGTTTTAGTCAGAGCATTGAACCAGAACATACTGTTGAAGAGATGACTTTAAAAAGGGAAGGCATAAAGCCAGGCTTAAATATTTACATAAGCAGTACAAAAGAATAATTTGAAATATTTCTCATTAATTATAGCTTAGTGAAAATGTAGTACATACTCTGTGTAATGACTGAAGTTAAAATTCCCCTAGTTAATCTTAAAAGTGACGACAGTATAATCAAAAATTGATCAATTGATTTTGTTTCCTCATCTTCTAGTACCAATGAATTTCTCTAGTTACATTCCCTAAACATATAATCATAGCAGTATCTTTCTATTTTATGAGTATGCTTGGATAGTCATGGGGATTTCATTTATATCCATGGAAAACAGAAGCAACATTAATTTTTATGCATTTTGATAAAGAGTTTGGTTGAGGTTTCTTATATTTTAGTGAATAAGTAGATTTTGATATTTTTGGGCTACAGAATATGTTTATTTTACACATCAACTCAAAAACCATTTCTTCGTTTAATCTAAATAAATATTGAGTACATGTTAGATAAGTTAGTTACTTAAAAGGCAGATAAATTAGCTAAAAGTGTTATCAGTGAGTAGTCAATGAATCTGATATTGTTGATAACATGGCTATGTCTTTGACTCATGGTCATAAACTGTACTTCCAATTCTGGATACATGGCAAATGTCAACTGGTGAATATGAACATATGATAATAACTTCAACAAGGAAAGATAGCTAAGAGTAGATTCCATTTCCCTTTTAAGATTGTGCAGTGGATGCTCCTTATGCAAGTGTGTGCCGTTCCTCTTTTTATACTGACACCAGCTGTTCTGTGTGTTCTAAGAATGATCTGCAATAACCACACTTACAGTTTCAGATAAGTTTATTAAGTAGATAGCATATCATGATAAAATATTAAATAGTAAGAGATAAATAATTAGATAGCTAGGAAATATCAAATTGGGTGTTCAAATTGTCCAAAGAAATCAACCAAGGAAGCCCCTTTATGGTATTCAGTGGGTGTTCCCAATAGAGAATCCCCAGAAGAAAAAAGTATTCCCTTGGGCGAGACTTCCAGCCAAAGGAACAAATAACAGCAGTAAGGTGACACCATCAAATTGATGGCCTACAGCCTGAAGAAACCAATTGAGCCTTGTTGAGGCAATAAGTAGGCATCTTCTGTAGAGAGCCCCTGGCAGCATAGAATATCCCCTTGGGTGAAGATTCTTAAAAATCCTGAAAGAAAAGAAGAAAAAAAAGAATATGTAGCACAGATAGAATCAATATTCTAAGACTTTGTGCTCAAAGTAACCATCAGAAACAAAATGGAGAAGTTAAGACAGTCTTCTGGAGTTCTCAGTTGAGCTCCGATGGGTGACTTTCCCATGGATAAGCTTCTAGCCTCCTGTTCCCACTATAAGTACTTTACTTTTACATCATGCAATAAGCAATAGTGGCATAGGTTGGGAACAGTTTACATTTTAGTTGGTTTTATTGGCAGTGTTTTTACCCTTGGGTTGTTTTTCTCTTCTTTTTCCTTTTGGTCACAGCGTTGGGGAAGCCAGCCTATCTTCACACAATGGTTCTTGAAGGATAGTTTGAGACAAAAGTGCTTGAGGCTCAAATGGGGGAGTCCACCACTCTTTGAGAGCTATCTTCTCAGTGAGCTCAAGCAGGGTTGACAGTTCACCAATGTAATGGACATTATGTGACCCTTAAATCCCATTAGAGAGAGGAAGTAAGATCCAAACAAGTAAGGCAGCCATGCATTTCAGTTATAAAACATTGTGCTCACATTGAAGTCTTTCTTTTTTCTGATCCTTCATGGCACAGTTTTTATCTATACTTTTAAAGATACTTTTGTACTTTATCTAGAGCACTTTCCTTCTGTAAATATGAAGTTAAAAAGCTATTCTTTAGTTGACATTTCTGAAAGATGCATCAACCAGTTTCTGTCGTGACCTTAAAATCATAACCATGAACATACTTTAAAAGTCATATGAGTCATTTCCCAGTGAGTCACTAATAACTTTGTGTATCTTCACATCATAAAGTAACTATTTCTCCCGCGTCATTTTGGCTTTCTCTCTGAACAAAGAAAAGCTATACAGATAGATAATTTTGCAGTAGTTGAAATATTGGCCCCATTTTGGAAGTCACTTTTATTTCTCTCTTCCCTATAGACCGTGTAATAATATAACAAGCACAACAAATATAATGTCATTCAAAATTCAGAATTTTCATTTATTTTTTTTTATTATTTTTTTTTTATTGAGAAAAAGAAAAAAGTTTCCGCCTCCCCCCAGCCTCCCATTTCCCTCCCCCTCCTCCCACCCTTCTCCCCTCCCCCCATTCCTCTCACCCTCCCTCTCCAGTCCAAAGATTAGTCAGGGTTCCCTTCCCTGTGGAAAGTCCAAGGTCCTCCCCCCTCCGTCCATGTCTAGGAAGGTGAACATCCAAACTGGCTAGGCTCCCACAAAGCCAGAACTTGAAGTAGGATCAAAACCCAGGGCCATTGTCCTTGGCTTCTCATCAGCCCCCATTGTTCGCCATGTTCAGAGAGTCCTGTTTTATCCCATGCTTCTTCTGTCACAGTCCAGCTGGCCTTGGTGAGCTCCCAATAGATCAGCCACACAGTCTCAGTGGTTGGGTGCATAAATGAACTTAGTTTAGAACTAAGAAAAAGTTATTTCCTCTCCAATATTGTCTTTATTTTATTTATGGGGGCATTTTGGAGTTTCCAAAACATGACACATGAAAGACACAAAAAACACGTGAATTACAACCTATTGCACATGTATCTGTGGTACCATTTACCTTGCATCATGGAAATCCAAGACCTGGAAATTTGTGCTACAGACAAATTAAATTGTTTTAAGTTGTGAGCTTTCAGGCTACTTCTACTCTATTCTATATTTAGCATAGTCAGTTCTAAAACCCTGGCTCCCTGGAACCCATATTAGTATAAAACGAATGGAAACAAAGATGGTCATTGATACTACAGGATTATTGAAGTTTAACAATATTGCAGACACTTACCAAGAACCATTAATGTGACTAAACTTACTAAATTGCCATGAACCCGAAGAAACAATAAGGAAACAGCTTATTGTTGATTGAATTTTTATTGAGATGCTTCAAAGGAAACTTTGAGGGTAGTGTTAGTAGTCATGCATCATCAATTCTCTGGTTATCCTCTGAACTTTCAGTGCTAAATTTGTGCTGTTACTTTCGAAGATTTAGTTTTTATAGCATATATAAAGTCACACACAGATCACTAAGGATTAATGATGAAAATCCTGCTAATTTACATCTTTATGTATTTACTGATAAACCATAATTATTTTCAAAATAAGAATGAATCTCTAGTAATTTATCATAGAAATAAACATGATTTTATGTATCCCTTGGAAAACTTCCCTTGCTTGCCTAATATTGGGGGCAAGCAGCGCAATGTATCAGTTTGAAGGATGCTTATTAAAAAGGGCAGTCCCTACAGTTGTATGAAATTGCCATAGCTTAATTTCCAATGGAGCCTACTAGAAAGTTTATATTTAACAAAATAAAATCATATAGCTATATTCACTGCTTCTGATTTATCACCGTTATCTGACTTGGACTATCCCTCCCTCAACAAGGGTGCTTTATGCCTTGTGATTCAGAATGCCCTTTTACAGTGTGGTGCGGGACTTCAGGAAGGAGAAGGCTGATTTTCTAACATGCCCATAAATCACAGAGTTTGTAGCGGTGGCAATGCTTGCAAGGTTACCCAACCCTCTAGTCTTTGAAATTTTTTTCTTTTTTATCACGGAAGATGGATGCAGTTACAGCCCTGTACTGGAGGTATAGTGGTGTCTCATGGGTCATTTTATTAAATAAAAGGGAAAAAAAATAAAACAATGCTGCCTGCTTTGTCCATAACTGCTTTAGTCCCAGATATGATCATTTCTATCATCTACCGTTTTAGCTCAATTTCTCACATAGACACAACTTGCCTTGACAGAAATGCTCCCTGTCCTTTTCAGAGTCCTATCCTTATGCACAGTGCCTTTCTCTAAATGAGCTTTAATCAGTAGATCTTGCATTTTACCTGATGGTAATAGCTTAGCGTGTCTAGTCCCTCATACACATTGATCCTTAATAGAAAACACAAGCACACAGCTAAGGCTTTCGACATTTTCAGCCTCCTGGCAGGTAGCAAGAGAGCAGTTTTAAGTTTGAACTTCTTGCTGGCTCTATTCCACACCAGATTCGGGATTGTGTAAATCTTGGGACACGCTCATTGTATCTATTTCTGAAGAAGGTTCTAATTTTGCAGACTTTTTGTTGCTTTTCTTAATCTGCAATCCTACATACATTACCCCTGTACCTACCTGACTTCATTTGATGTGTGCCTTGAACACAGTTTATTGACATTTATTTCTTTACATACATTTTTCCATTTACAGGACAAGGTATAATTTCCCCCAACTTCTGTTAGAACATGAAGCAGCTGTATTGATATTTCAACACTGAAGCATTGTGTCCATTACTTTCAATCTATGAAAGTTGGTGATTTAGTTTGGTTTCTATTATGGTTGTAAAACACCATGACCAAGGAAACTTATAGAAGGAAGGTTTTATTTGCACTTATAATTCTAGAGGGCAAAGAGTCCATTACAACCACAGAGGGCAAACATGGCTGTAGGTAGGTATGGAGCCTGAAGCAGCTAGTCAAGAACTCACATCTTAAACCACAAGTTAAAAAAAAAAGAGAAAGCAAATTGGGAATGGTACATGGACTTTATACACCCAGTCCACCCACAAAACAGTTCTACCAACACTAGGAGACCAAGTGTTCAAATACCAGAGACTCTGTAATGGGGAGCATTTGCTTCCAAACCACTACAGCTGGGCAGTGTCACCAAAACACATAAAGTAAAATTTTCACAAATCGTGGCCACCTTTAAAGGAAGACTAAGTGAAAAATATTTACATTCATAAATAACATTTCAGGTTATCAATAAAGAGTAAAACCTTAAAAATAACATACTAATTAATGATTTATTTCTTTATAAGAAAACAACAAAACTAAAGTAGAATATATAATGAATATGGAAAGATCATCCAGGTCAGGGGCCTGGTTCTGAAGTGCATACTGTCTGAAACAATAGACTCTTACCTTCCACCTCCAGAAGGTAACTCAGTGCAACAGAAATAGGCTGTATGTTTTGGAAGTCTCTAGGAATTCTGGCCAATAACTCAAAACAGGATTCTCATGGCTGGTACTGCGTTTTTGTTAGATAATTTTTGGTTAGAGGAAGTACCATTAACTCAAATGAGAAAAGTTCACTAAAAACTATGTTTGTATACTTATACATGGAGTTATATGTATTACAGAGTTTTTTCAATACTTGGTAGTATGACTCCTTGAGGCTTTTTTCTTATTATACCCACCTTCTTCCTTCCTCTGTATTTACCTTCTTCCCTAAAGAACCCTCTATTTCCCCCATCCTCCCATCAGATCACTTGCATCTTGATATTCTTTTTTACCCTCTTCCTACCTTCTTCTGTATTTATCTCTTTCCCCACCCTAAGGGCTTACCCTTTCCCATTTCACCTATCAGTTCCCTTGCACCCTTAAATTCCTCTTTATTTTGCTTCTTAACCCCTTCTGGCAATGATCCTGCTTTGCTTTGCTGATTTCTGCTGTTGCTATAGGCGACGTACTCACATCAGAAGATCTGGACATAGGAGTTTTCAATACCCGAAATCGTGTGATGTTTGGTGTAATGTTTGTCTTTTGGGGTCCGGGTTACCTCACTCTATATGATCTTTCTAGTTCCATCAATTTTCCTGAAAAATTCATGGTTTCATTTGCTTTTGCAGATGAATAGTCTTCTACAGTGTGTATGTGTCATATTTTCATTAGTCATTAATTGGTTGTAGGGAATTTAGATTATTTCTATTTTCTAACTATTGTGAGAAAAGCAGCAATAAACATGTCTAAGCAAATATTTCTGGAGTATGATGTCAAGTTGTTTGGGTATATGCCAAGGAGAGGTATAACTGGGCCATGTGGTGGATATATTTTTAACATTTTGAGAATTCCTTATACTAATCATCATAGCTGCTGCATCAGTGTGCAATCCTTCAGTGGTGAGTGAGGATTTCCTTTTCCTTGTAGCCCCTCAAGCAATTGTTGACAGTTGATCAATTGATCTTTGCCATTCTGACTGGGGTAGGATAAAATTTCATAACTGTTTTGATTTACATTTCCTTAATTACTAGGAATGATGAACATTTTTTGAGATATTTCTCAGCTGTTTTTTTTTTTCCTTCTTTTCAGAACTTTCTGTTCAGGTTCCAGGTCTGTTTGTTTATCTTTTCTTTTTTTTTTCTTTATTTTTTCCTTGTTCTCTATATGTTACATTCTAACTTCAGTTTCCCCCTTTTCTATTTTCCCAGTTTCTTTCCCCCACCTACTCCATTGCCAATATCCACCCTCCCTCTCTCACCCCTCAGAAAAGACTTCCCAGGACACAACCAAGAATGGCATAATATGAAACAATAAGACTAGGCACATACTGTCAAATCAAGGCTGGATGAGGCAGCACAGTAGAAGAAAAAGGGTCACACAAGTTGACAGAAAAGTCAGTGACCACTCATGATCCTACTGTTAGGACTTCCACAAGGATATCAAGTTACTTGGTCAAAGTATATATATAGAGAGGACATAGGTCACACCCCTATAGGCTTCCTGATCTCTGCAAGCTCCCATGAGTCCCTGTCAATTGCTTCTGAGGGCCAGGTTCTTCTGGTGACCCTTATCCTTCTGGTTCCTCTGATCCTTCTTTCCCCTCCTCTGGAAGACCCCCTAAGCTCCACTAATGTTTGGCTGTGGGATTCTGCATCTGCTCCCATTAGTTGTTGAATAAAGTCTCTCTGATTAGGATTCTGCTGGTTCTAGACACAGGACATTCTTCAGGCAAGACAAACTGTAAGTTGAAGATTTTGTGGATGTATTGGTATCCCAATACCATTATGTGGGACCTTGCCTTTTTACAGAAGATGGCCAGTTCTTGCTCCATGTCTCCCATTGCTGGAGGTCCTTGCTAGGGCTACTCTTGTAGATTCCATGGGATTTCCCTTGTATTAGGTTTCCACCTGACCATCAAAATGCCTCTCAATTCCAGTCATTTATCCCAGTGTTTACCCCCTTCTCCCACTTGATCCTTCCTGTTTCCAATCTCAGCTGCCACCAGTCCACCTACAAAATCTATTCTATTTCATTTCCCCAGGGTGATCATTGTGTTCCCCTGTAGGCTCTCCTTATTTCTTAGCGTTTCTGGGTCTGTGGACTGTGGACTGTCTTGCATTTTACAGTTACTATCCACTTATAAGTGAATAATAATACCATGTTTGTCTTTCTAGGTATCCTCACTTAGGATGGTTTTTTCAAGTTCCATCTATTTGTCTGAAAATTGTATGATGTCATTGTTTTTAATAATTGAGTGATGCTCCATTATGTAAATGTATCACATTTCCTTTATCCATTCTCTGATTGAGAAACATCTAGGTTGTTTTCAGTATCTGGCTATTATGAATAAAGCAGTTGTGAACACAATTGAGCAACAAGTGTCCTTGTGATAGGATGGAGCATCCTTTGAGTATGTGCTTAGGTGTGGCATAACTGGGTCTTGAGGTAGATAAATTTCCAAATTTCTGAGATACTGCCATATTGATTTCCAAACTGTCTCTACAAATTTGCACTACCACCAGCAGTGAAGAAGTGTTCCATTTCTCAACATCCTCACCAGCATAAGCTGCCACTTTTGTTTTGACCTTAGCCATTCTGAGAGGTATAAGATGGTATCTCAAAGTAATTTCAACTTGCATTTTCTGGATGGCTAAGGATGTTGAACATTTCTTTAAGTGTTTCTAGGCCATTTGAATTTTCCTCCTTTGAATGAGAATTATCTGTACTCCATTTTGAAATTGGATTATTTTGTTTGTTGATGTCTAATTTATTGAGGTCTTTATATATTTTGGGTATTGGCCTTCTATCAGATGTTGAGCTGGTGAAAATCATTTCCCATTCCATGGGCGGCCATTTTGTCCTATTGCCTTATAGAACCTTTCAATTTCATGAGGCCCTATTTAATTGTTGATCTTTGCTATTTGCACATGATATTAAAGTGTCATAAGTGACCTCAAAAATTTACTAGGAAACTCCAACAGCTGAAGTAACTGAATACAAAATTAACTCAATCAGAAGGCCACTTGTTTACAAATAACAAATGGTCTAAGAAAGAAATCAGGACAACAACACCCTTACAATAGCCACAAATAATATAAAATATCTTTGGGTAACTCTAATCAAGCAAGGGAAAATTTCTATTATAAAACCTTTAAGTCTTTGAAGAAGGAAATTGAAGAATACATTAGAAAGATCTCCCATGCTCATGGATCAATAGGATTATCATAGTAAAAAATAGTCACCCTACCAAAAGCAATCTACAGATTCACTGCAATTTCCCTCAAAATTCCAACACAGTTCTTTACAGACCTTGAAAGAACAATACTCAACATTATTTGGAAAAAGCCCAGGATAGCTAAAGCAAGTTTATACACTAAAAGAACTTCTGGACTTATCATTATCCCTGATTTCAAGTTGTACTACAGAACTATGGCAATAAAAACTGCATAGTATAGATATAAAAACAGATACACTTATCAATGGAATTAAATCAAAGACTCAGATTTAAAGCCACATACATATGGATACCTGACTTTCAATAAAGAGTCAGAAATAAAAAGAAAAAGAAAGCATATTCAACAAATGGTGCTGATCTAACTGGATGCTAGTATGTAGAAGAACACAAATAGATCCACATCTATCACAGACATGTAACATTATCAGGGGTTAGCAGGTTACATCTATTAATATACATGTAGATACCTATACCTATATCCTTGAAAAAATTAGTAATAATAGAGATTATGAATGTGAAGGAAAGTTGCGAGAGGAAAGGGAAAGGAGAAATTTGGTAATTATATTACGATAACAAAATAAATAAGAATATGGAAAGAAGGTGTATTTTATATGTCCATTTTATGCCGGGCATTATGCTAAAGTATATGAACGAATCTAGTAAAATTCTATCAGTGACCTGTGAGCAGCTGTGGTCATTCCCTTTCACAAATGAGGACAATGAGGGTAAAGATGGTTAGTGATACCAGCAAGGTTACTTACCTGGGAGGAGAAAGAGCTGGAATTTAAACCCTTAGCTTCTTGACTTTGCATTGTCTTAAGTACTCAGGCACCAAGCTATCGCTTTGAATGAAACTCTTTAGAAAGTAGATGAGGCAACCTGGACTGTAGTAGACTAAGGGCTTTCTTCCCAAGTAGATACCAAAAGTCACAATTAAAGTCCAATCTTCCCTTCAATGAATTCAGAGTAAAGCTCACAGAAAATCTGTTAACTCATACAAAATCTCAGCCCATCCAGCACAAAGTCCTGCAATTGCTTGCATTTGCTGCCAATACTTTGCTTGCTAATTGCTATGGAATTCTGTTTTTCAATATCATTAAGTTGCTGTTGTCTATAACATAGGAGCATGAAAACACACTTAACATCATTTACAATTTCAGCAAAAATTAAAACAATGCTACATGTACATCTTCGCAATGAGCCATGATACTTGCTGTTCCCAGCTTCAGATTGCTTCTTTCCTTGTGCCTGGACTGGGATGTGCAGCTGCAACACTGAGGGAAGGCTGAGTTAACACACACAGAAGGCCTGATCTCAGCATCTGACTCGGGGCCATGTTTCCCATTTTCTAAACTTGAAACAATTGACTTTGGAACAGCACTGGAAGGGGTGCCAGATGTTGATGAGTAAACCAGAAACGAACATGATGGAAGAATAGAAAATGCCAATAAATATGCAAGTGTGAATAAGCAAGAGCGCATTCACCAGTAATCACACAGAGCGAGTGGATGGAGTTGAGAAGCGTGAGTTGCAGTGGTTCTTATGTCTTTGCTGATCCAGCTTTTCAGATTTAGATGATATCAGTTTGATGTGCCATGTTTGTTCAAGCCCATGGGAGGCGTGTACCTTTCTTTATGGAGACAGAGGAGGGAGAAGTGGGTGGGGAGGGGAATAGATGGGAGGGTTGGTATGTAAAACAAATGAAAAAATGTTATTCAAATAAATCAAAAATGCAAAAATAGATGATATTAATTTTAGAATGGCAAATTATAAGTTACCCAGAAAAGCTAGGAAGATTAACAAGATCCAAAGCAAACCTCAGAGACATGACACATGAAAATGATCTCAGTTTTGCAAAGATATGCTCATGTGTATATATTTTGATATTCATATAGAGGAATGAGGAAATGATGGAATTGTGGAGAAAATTTGGAAACAGAAAGAAGTAATGGAGTGGTTTTATGGTTTTGCAAGTGTGTGCTTTCCTTCAGTCCTTTTTAATAGACAATTGGCATATTCATTTCTTGTCTAATTAAGAAAGAAAGTAACTGAATTCATAGAAAAATATCAAGGTTAGGAACATTTTTCTAAATGTATTGAGATCATCTTCCATTAGTTACCTGGTAAAGATCAGGATGACAATAAAGTCTCTTATCAAAGACAATACAACTTGCTTTAAAATTTGGTTAAATAGATGTCCTCTACCCTTTCTCCTCTTCTCTGGCCCCCTCCTACTTTCAGACATTTGTCACTCCGATAATTTGCTGACAAAAGAAATAAAATGCAAAAACAACAAAGAAAACATCAGGGTGACCACCTGAGTGAGTATCAGCTTCAGAAGGATGTCTCATGTTCTGCTCATAATCTCACTAAAGAAGATAGCTTATTCCAGCATTTACTCATGTTTCCAATAAAGAATCAGACAAGTAACCAAAATGCTTTTTCATTGTATTTAGCATGCTTTTATGGTATCTTACAATATGTTTTTCATAGTTACCTTTTATAGTATATAGACGTTTATTGACTAAAGGGCATGTGTTTCTCATGAAGACATACATTTATTTAGTGGAAATATTTACTGTTATCCACAGACTGTTATGGTTTTGTTATATTTTATCAATTACTATTCATTCCAACAACCTTGAATAGTTGGTATTGAATTATTACTTTATAGTTTGTGGAAACCAAGCCAGTATTAATTTATTTTAGCCTATTGCCACAGCAGGAATGACAGTGCTATTTCCACAGCCCATTTCCTTTCATGTAACATCTGGGTTCTAGTCTTCAGAGAAAAACAAAGACAAAAACAAGAGGCTTTATCACTTCCTTAAGGATCTAATGAATATCTTTTAAAATAAGAAAAATCCATGAAAACGTAATTATGGTTTTAGTGTTTGCTGTACTATGGTACACTGTTTACTCTTGCTTTAAAAATAAATTAACAAGTCTGATTGTGATTAAGGCCAACCTAAGAGAACAATAAAGGCAGTCTGGGCAGATATAGTTTGGCTTCATTATTCTACAAGGAGAACAAGTCAGATCAAGTGTAATGCAGTTTCTATCAGAAAGAAAATAGCCCGTGCCTTCTGGAGTGCATGTTGATAGAATGGAATGTGGAGGACCTGTCAGCTCCTCTTTAGGAAGCAGTGACAGTGATGTAGTCCCGCGGAAAGGCCTAGACACTTCAGGAAAGATAAACAGAGCCCCAAGCTCCTTAAAAATGTGAATAGAAAAGAGATATGGCACAGGCTCTGCATTTCTTTCTACTTAAATCATCCCATTGGACAATGCTATTGAAGACTTTGTCACCCACCATTACAGCTACTCAAGTTGATTTGAGGTATGGTTGCCATGGCTTTCTTCTCCTCCATTACATTAGGAAGGACTGAGGAAGCGCTCACTGTTCTCAGCATGATCAGAGATACCAGGAAATAGTACATTTTAAAAATGTATTTCTATAACATGAAAAAGTATGAAATGGTTACCAAGGCACACGAAGTAATGTTCAACTGTCCATGCTGTATATGGAATGGTCCAGTGGAAGGGAAAGGTTTGCCAGTAAGTTTTATTTCTCTACGTCTTCACTTTTCAGATTAGCATCTATTAATTGTTCACTCTAATGAGTGTCATTGTGATATTGTCTTTCTTGTATTAGTTCGCTCTCACATTCGTCTTTCTCATCACTGTCTCTAGCCCCACCACTGGTCTATATCCTTCTTGCTCTCTAATAGTCTCTGTCCCCTTTCATGGTCTATGTATGAGAGGAAACATGTCATATTGCCGTTCTCAGTCTTCCTTGTTTCATTTGACATGAAGATGTTCAGATCTTAATCTTAACATTTTCTTGCAGATAATATGATCTTTATAACCAAGTAAAGCTTCATTCTATACACATATTAGATTTTTTGTCTACCCACATGCTTATGGGAAATGAAGGTCATCCCACAGTGATGCTATTCCTTTTTATATTGAATTGTATTTTTGATATGAATTGAAATCCATTACACCTGTCTGAATTAGTTTTCCGAATTTAGTTTGTTATGATCTACTGAGTTAGAATGCAGGTGGGAATATTTGGAGAAGCTTGCAAGCTAGTTTTTACTCACCCACAATTAAAGATCATTGCTTTGATCTAAGGAAGAAATCAAGGCATAACCCCTTATCTCAGCACTTAGTCTAATTGTCTGTGGAGAAAGGTGTCCTTGTAAAGCCATGAACAATGAGTGTTGATATCCTATGATGTTGTATGACTTGACTGATGTGAAAGACCCTTAAACAGGGGACTCCTCCCTGGATTCTGGACCCATCAAAACTGTGAAACACAAAGTATTGTTTCCAATCACTAAGCCTTGGGATTATTTGATGTGCACCATGAGTAATTTACTCTATATTTTAGATAAAGTTGTATAGAGAAATGACCACCACCACAACCTTGAGTTCAGTCAAGTTATGAGAAAATAGGATAAGATATGGATAGTTATCTTTATTCTAAACAAATGTGCTTTTAAAAATGAAAGCTGGCATGATTAATTACTGTGTCAGGACACTAAGCATGAATGAAACTCTTCTAGATCAAGAGGGATAAAGGGTCATCTTATTTACAGGAAAAGTCACTCTGTGGGGTTATGGAAAAGTTTGGATAAGGCACAAGTCAAAATTGATCGAAAGAGGAGTTAGTCCACCCATTTGATTTATGGACTTTCTTTTCCCCTTTAGAAATGTGAAAAGCTAACATTTGGGTAGATAGATTTTAAGTAGCAAAAACCGTATTTTAACTCCGGGATCCAGGACCCATGCTGATCTGCTCTTTAGAGTCATGCGGGGTTTCCATTAAGTAATTTCATCTCTTCTGGCATGGCACACTGCTACAGGAAACCAGAGGAGAACTATCTTGTTTATTATAGAAACACTGTCAGTTGTGCTCAACCTTGGGAGGACCTCAGAATCAGTGGGGCTGTGAAAATGCCAATGTCTAAACCTCTTAGAGCTGTTAAGTCAGAATGCATTGCAATTGGGTGAGAAAAGTATGCTTATATCTCATCTGATGATATAACTTTGAGAACAATACCCACAAATGTGAGGTATCCCACAGTGATACTATTCTTTTTTTATAGTGAATTGTATTTTTGATATGATTTGAAATCCATTATACCTGTCTGAATTAGTTTTCCGAATTCCGTTTGCTCTGATCTACTGAGTTAGAATGCAGGTGGGTATATTTGGAGAAGCTTGCAAGCTAGTTTTTACTCACCCACAATTAAAGAAATTAAAGTGTGCTCATATCTCATCTGATGATATAACCTTGAGAACAATACCCATGAAAGTGAGCTGGCTAATGGAAAATTGACCAAGAAGTTTTTGGATAGGAAAGGACAGTGGAGATATTGTAAGACCGTTTTCCTTACATAGATACCAGGAGGCCTAGAAATCAGTATTTTTAGCAAACTCTTCAAATAACTCTTATGAAGCAAGTTTAGAAACTACTGACCTGATCCATTTTCAACAGGTATCAAGATAAACCTGGCTTTGTACAGTGAATTTTGTAGTGTTGCTTCCGGCATCAGTAAAACATACTAAAAATAACCCAGAGGAAAAATATAAACCAGTAAAATGAAAAATAAAAAAAATCACCTGTCATATCGAGCTACCCTATTAACATGTCTTTTAAAAATAAAACATCTAATTAAAGTAGTTCTTTAGTTGTTTCACCAAGCATCAGCTGTTAACAAGTCCTCGGTCTTGCTCACTTCTGTGTCGCAGGCAAACTCAAGGCCATAGGTGTTCCTGCATAGTCTCTCTAGTTACCTGCCTTCCTCCTGGGGACAAGGGCCATTTCTCATACCCGGACTCAGTTCCTTCTCTTCTAGGAGAACACAATGGCTTTTAAAGAAGCACACTGTTTTTTTCTATGAAAATGACCACCTCCAGATGCTTTTGAATTTCATTTCAGTGTGGACACGTATTTGCCGTTGTGGAAAGAGGCACAGGCATATGATTCAAGGCAGGAGATTTTTTAAAAATATTCAATTAATAACACAGTGTGAAATTTGGGGAGGAAGTAATAGCCTGGATTGGAACTTGGCTAGCGCAGCCACTAGTGCTCCTAGCCATATGAAGTAGGGAAATAGGAAGTGAGTCATTCTCCAGTCCAAGCCCACTCGTCTCCTGTGCTGGAATGCACCGCAGTTATGTTCTTGCTGCCATGAACAGCTCAGATGGGAGAGGAATTTATTACCAGATTTATAGAAAAAGACATGTGGGTAGTTTGTACCTCATAATTCAAAAGCCATAGAAGCAGGCAGAAAAATCCGCAAGTAGAAATTTTTACCCTCTCCCAGAGTGTTTAAGTATTGAACAATATATGACACAATAGCCATCCACCAGGAAGTAGTTAGCTCCCCTTGGGATATTCATGCCGCTACTGCCCTGGTGGGGATGTCTCTCAGCCAGTCCATCACTGTAGCACACAGGGTGTACAGTATGTGTGCATTTGATGGCTTTCCCATCCCAACAGCCTGCATAATACCTTTCAGGTAGCCAGAGCGGGTAAGCTTCCATATTAGTTCTGGTTTGATTTCTCTGTGTCAGTCATTGAGTGTGTGTTGTGTGTTCAGCAGTCAGGCATTTCTCTCTGCTTCTGGTGGGCATTCAGGAGGAGAACAATAGCTGGTGTCATGGGAGCCTCCGGCAGCTTCCTGGTCAATAGTGCATAAATAGAACTTTGGCATCCAACACTGGGAGCAGCATTCACCACCCGTGTAGAGCACTTCCCTTCACGCTTCTTAAAAAAAATCATCTATTGTTTTCACTAGCTTATAAAATAGCAGGTTTGTATTGTTTTTTTTATATACTTTTAGTTTTGGTAGACCACGTATATTTCCACTAGTCTCTTACCCATCTCCCTTTAAATCTTAGGTTTTTAGTATTTGCCCCTTCCTCTTCCTTATTATTTGTATTTTATCGTCTTTCTGCTTCAGTCCCTTCTTCCTCCAACCCAGAACCTCATGGCTCCTTTATTATTAACCTGTCTTCTACTGATTCTCCAACCTAAAACCCCAGCTATCCAAACTCTGGAGTCTAAAACTCACAACGAGAACACTTAGTGATTATAGTGATTATCTTTTTCAGCGTGTGTTACTGCACTGGGTTTATTTCTCAGCCCTATCCATTTTTTCACAGGTCTCATAACGCCACATCTCTTTAGTACTCAATAGACTTTATGCTGTGAATGCACCACACAATAAGATCATGTAGATTTTCGGAATTCTCAGGTATGATCATGTTTTTCCTCTTAAAATATTTCTATGCAGAACAAGAAGTTGGTTCGAATAATGGCTAAGGGGTACAACAGCAACAGGAAATGAGTGTGTGTGTGTGGGGGGAGTGAGTAGGAAGCTGCCCAGCCACCAGAAGGTGTGATCCAGGGTCAGGATGGGTCTTCCCGCTTTCAATAACCCGCGAGCATCCCTCCCTGGAGTGCCCAGCAGCTAAGGCTTTAGATCACCCCAGCTGTGGTCAACTCGACAACAGAGATTAGCATCACAGCCTCTTTCCTGTGCTCTAGAGCTGTGCTCTCACCCCTGTTTGAGGCACTCAGTGATGCTTGTTTTAAGTTTATTATGTTTTTCATTGTGTGATTTAACTTCTTTTTTGGTCATCACTCATGAACATTTTTCTGATTTTAGTCTTTTATTTTGATTATATATCCCTGCTTTTTTTTTTAGTGAGTGCTCTGGAAATTAGAATATACATATTTAATATTTGACAGTCTACTTAGAATCAATAACTTACTATATCAAATAATTGTAGATTTCCCCTTGGAAAGGCCTCTTTAAACACCATTCACTTATCTCATATGTATGTTTTAGTCACCCCATACTATGTACAAGGGAGACGTTGAAATTCTTGTGAGACAACGTGGTATTCTTTGTGTTTGATTGATGAATTGATATTTAAAAATTAACATAGAATAATGATTTTTTTTACTGTTTTGTTGATTATTCACTGCTGTCAACACTCACCATAAATATATGAGTATTAACTGTTGTTTATTTTTATTACACATTTATTAGTTTTCTCTTTCCTCGCTAGCCATAGTAAGTGATTCACAACTCTTTAACAGTAAGTGTGCTTGTTAGGAGTTTTCTTGGTTCACCTGAGCTCAGAGCTCAGAACCCAGGGAGATGAGGAAGAGCAGAACTGACTGCACAGTGGTCTGCTCACCTCCACACGTGCTATGGCACATGTGTGTACATACACACAGACACACACAGCCAAACATAGTAGAGTTCTCCGAGTTTGCTTTCATCTGAGAACAAGTATCTTTCGGTTTCACACCAAACACCACAGAATGAATTCATAGTTGTTTTCTTAAATCCCTTCAAGTGTTAGTCTTCTTTCCTCTTAACTCACTTTCCGGACAGATCCACAGTCCTGTGTACTGTTCTTTCTATGTAAATGACATTCCATCTATGTAAATGACATTCCATCTCCTGTGGGTGCAGAAAATATTGTTTTTAGTTTTCATTCATTTGATCATTATCTTTGTATAGGGACTTAAGTTTATCCTGTTTTTTTAGGAATCTGTGGACTTGTGTCTTGCACAGATTCTGCAAGATTTGCAATCACTGTTTCTTCAAAAACTTTGAAATATCACATCATTTTCCTCTTCTATCCACTGAAGGCCAAATTTGAACAGTCTGTCATTGTCTCCCAGGTCCTTGAAGGTGTGTTCACTTTTGTTTTCAGTGAATGTGCTGAAGGATTTTCATTAAGGTTGAAGTGATTTTCAGTACATTAAAAAATTAAGTTTCTCGGCCTGGCAGACTCTGGACGACAAATAAACCTCTGCCCCACGTCTCCAGATATGGAATGGGAAGAATTCACCTGTGAGCCTGCATGACTCCTGGTACCAGGCAGCCAGGCACCACTTTGGTGAACAAGTACAGGGTGACCAATGGGAGAGAGAGAGAGCCAGGACAACTCATGTGTTGTGGAAAGAGGCAGATCTGAAGAAGTGAGGGTAGTGAGGAATGGGTTTAGATAGATGCCCTGCCTGCCATCCAGGGCCATGGCATGTCTTGGCCTGGGCTGCAGCCAAAGGCCATACCTGGTTTGTGGTCCAGATGCAGTTGGGATTTTGTGTTGATGTCTGTGGTTCTCATTACCACTGAGGGCCATGTGGACACCTGGAGTCTGGCTCATAACCTGTGACCATGTTGATGTACAAGAGATGTGCCCCCACAGGGGCCTTGCCAATACAAAAGTCCTGCACTGTAGGCCTTAACCAGTGGGATATCTGGCCTGTTGCGGCTGGGCTCTGAGTTGGTATCCATGGTTCCTGTTTCCACCAAGGTTCGTGCAGAGCCTCAGAATCCAGGCTGACACCTGAGACCATATTGGTTTTAGAGAGTCAAGTTGCTGCCAACCTGAGTGACCTGTGCTGCCACCTGGGGCCATGGTTTCATTTGGTCCTGAACAGTGGTCATGGGTCATGTCTGGGTCTATGGCCTTACTGCACCCAAGGTCTATAAGGATGTCAGTAGCTCCTGTTACTATCAAAAGCTGAGTGGATGCCAGGGGTCTGAGCTGCCACCTTTGGACATGTTAGTGTTTGGGGGCCACACTGCCACTAGAACCTGGAGATATTGTGATCTGCAATGCGAGCTAGGGTCACAATGACATCTGGACTGGGCTCTTACCAAGGACCATGTCAGGGTCCATGGTCCTTTCACAGCCTGGATCTGTGCTGATGTCTGTGGCCTATGTTGCCACCAAAGTTCACATTGATGCCTAAGATATGGGCCTACACCTGTAGTCTTCTTGGTGCGTGAGGGCTGTGCTGATGCTGGACCCATACAGACCTGAATGACATGCATTGCCAGGCATGGTGTCACTTGGTTCCGAACTGTAGCTTATGGGCCATGTCTGGGTCTGTGGCCCTATTGCCTTCAGGACATACGTTCATGCGCAAGGCTTCTGACGTCATTGAAAGGGGTTAAGATGCCCAGGAACTGGGTGCACACCTGGGGTCATGTAGGGGTTCAAGAACCACGCTGCCTTTGCGATCATGTTGATCTCAGTGACCTGTATTGCCTACCAGGGCCATGGAGACATCTGAGCCTGGGCTACTGCCTAGGACCACGTCTTGGTCTATGGTCGAATCACAACTGGGGTCCATGTTGATGCTCATAGCCCATAGCACCACTAAGGGCCACGTGGAAATCAGAGGCCTGGGCTGCCACCTAGGTCCAGGTTAGTGTCTGAGAGTTTAGCCTCTACTGGGGCCATATTGATTTAGTAGCCTGCACTGCCATCGAAAGCCATGGTATAGTCTGGGCTGCTTCCAGGGGCCATGTCTGGGTTCGTGGTCTTGTCCGCAGCTGCAATCTGTGTTTGATGTCTGTGGCTCCTGTTATTATCACAGAAAGTACTGAGGATAGGATAGCACAGAGTTGGCTCCTGCCCTCAATTGTTACAGAACTAGGGAGAGCTGGCCCTGCCCCTCGCAACGTCAGGCCTCTAGAGAGAGGGCCCTGCACCTCCCCAGAGCATCACAATAGAGCTTTCCCTGCTGGTATGGGTTCAGGTGAGCCATCCTTGAAGATGCAAGCCTGGCATGTGGTGACTTGGGTGAGAGATAGCCCCCTTGCCTCTTGTCACCTATTATGGCAAGAAAAGCTGGTCCTAGGGTTACCAGAGTGGGAGACCCTTTCCCTCACCCCTGCAGCACTGGGGAGATTGAGCCATGTACCTAGCTTGGGCAGCGCAGTATAGCTGACTCCATTGACTTCGCAGGTGAACAGTCCAGTGCTGCAGAGGTGCGTGGGAGATCTGGTCCCCACCCTTCCTCTGCCATATGGTAGAGTGGGAGAGGAAATGATGACCTTCCCCTCCCCCACCTGTAGTGGTGGGAGAGCTGGCCCCGAGGTCACGAGAGTTGGAGAATTGGTACTGCCACCATCGGCAGCAACACTCAGAAGAGCAGGCCCTTCACCTTGCCCAAACAGCACAATAGAGCTGACCATGTTGGTGGCCATGCAGGTGAGCCGATCCAGGAAGCATGGGAGAAGGACGGCTAACGCTTCCCATCTGCTATGTGATGGCGTGGGAGAGGAAAAATACGCCCTCCCTCTTCTTACCCCTTGCCATCTGCTGCAGATGAGAGAACCGGCCCCAGGGCCATGAGAGTAAGAGAGCCTGCCTTGCCCCTCACCAGCAGCGTGCAACACATGGGACAGAAGGCGTGGCACCTTGCCTGGGCAGCACACTAGAGCTGATCCTGTTGGCAGAGTGCAGGTTAGTCGGGCCTGTGAGCATGAGAACAGGAGAACTGACCAGTCCCCTCCCTCATACTTCTGGGGTTGTCAGGATAAGGGGAATGTACCCTGTCCCCCACCCCTTGTCACCTGTGGCAGGCAGGAGAGCTAGCCTCATGGGCGTGAGAACAGATGAGCTGGTCCTGTCCCACACCAAGTGTAGCAATACAGACAATGGGTCAGTACCTCACCTGGGCAAAACAGTAGTGCTGGCCCTGAGGTATGAGAGCAGGTGAGTCGGACCCGAGGGTGCCAGAGCAGAATTGGCCACTCTCCCTATTGTCTGCTACATTGGGTGTAGTGTTGGAGAACTCGACCAGATAGTGATGATAAGGGAAAGCTGGAGGCTGACCAACCCAGCTACCATCCAGTCCCAGAACCATGACTGCAAGGTAGTCCACCCCAACATCCACCTCGTCTAGGAACTGCAGGAGGATGTGAAGGGGACTGACCTGCAAATCCAAAGCTGCAGGATCTCCATGAAACAAGGCAACAATAGGATATCCAAGAGAAATAACAGAGAGGGTCTAATATTCATGGTTATCAGAAGCCAGAGGCCTTGAACAGACGAAAGACTCATTGCAATGAACATTTACAAGTATATATATGGATTAAAGGGTACACCCTGAAATTCACCAGCACAAACAGGCTTCCACGCTGAGAATTCAATTTTTTTTATTTTAATTTTTTGTGTTTTGCTTTTAAATTTTGTTTTTTTTTTTGGGGGGGGAGGGGGAGGTTGCAAAGGCAGAGGGCAGAAGATGGGACAGGGAGATAAGTGCAATCAGGATGTATGATGTAAAATTCACAAAGAATCAAGACAAATTAAGAAAAAAATCATGTGTGTATGTTTGAGTTCACCTGTATGCTATGGCATGAATGTAGGTGGAGGTCGTAGAACAACTTAGAGGAGTTTCTCTTCTGCTTTCCATCATATGGATTCTGGGAACCAAACTCATATCTTCAGGGTTGGTGGCAAGGACACGCACATACCAAGTATTTCCCCATCCTGATACCAGTGATTTTTAAAAGATGAATGAAATTTAGTTTTCATATTCAATTGATGATTTTAATATTACATTTGTAGCATAGTTTATATTAATTGTAATGTAAGAACAATAGCCATCAAATTGAGTTATGCTCTTCATGAAGCTTAACATACATTCAAAGAACTACATTAACAACACTGTTTAAAGATTTCTCTAAAAATCCATCACATACCTTGTTTCTTTAAACAAGTTGCTCAGTATTCACATAAATATAAAATAAATGAAGAACAACAGAGCAGCCCGAGCACTTAGAAAGAAGATTTTCAGCGCTGTGCATCCAGGTCTTTGGCTCTTGTGGGACCAGAAAGCACCACAGGATCAGGCCTCCAGCTCTGGCTCAGATGTGTCTAGTGACCAACTCAAGAAAGGACCTTCTGATTTTCTGGGTACTTCAGCTCTAATAACTGCAGATGTCAGTGTCGGGTCAGAGCTTCAGCTCCAGTGGTACCCTAGCCTCCTGAGAGACTGAGGCTTTGGTTCTAGGTTCTAGTCTCAAAGATCAGTGTGAGACTGAGGTTTTAACTTCTGGGGGCCTGAGTATCACTGCAAGAATGGGAGTCCAGACTTCTGTGGTACCCAAGGTCACTTCGGGTCCACAGTTATTGCCACAGCTCTTTACTGTATAGACCTACTACAGAAGGTCTGACATTGGACTTCTGTCCTGAACAGATTCAGAAAATCCAAAGAGTGACCAGGAATTTGATAATATCTGCCTTGGTGGTCAGTGTGTAGTCCTATGCTTGGTTCTCATCATACATAGCCAAGACAAGACCACCACAGTGGCTCTGTTTTACAATCAACACAAAGTTTCAGCAGTTATGGTAGCTGATATTTATGCGGACATCCTGTAGAAAGAAAAAGTCAAAGCTGAAAGACAAAGCCACTCCAACAGATTCACCAAATATGACAAAGAAGCACAAAGACTATGAGACAACCATTGTGGTTTAATTGTGATGAAGAACAAACACCAAAATGAAAAATATGAAAATGCCTATTTATACATGAAAATATTTCTTGGTGAAATTTTGGAATTTCAAAGAATTCTAGAGAGGACAAGTGCATGACAAAAGGCTAAAAGTATTACTTGATGTGGGAGTGTCATATATCAATCTGTTGATTTCATTGGTTAAGTAATAAAGGAACTGCTTGGCCCTCATAGGTTAAAACATAGGTGGGAGGAGTAAACAGAATAGAATGTCGGGAGGAAGAGGAAGTGAGCTCAGACTCGACAAGCTCTACTCTCTGGAGCAGAGAAGCCATGCTCCGCTCTCCCGGAGAGACTCCATAGCTCCTCTCGGAGACACACGATGAAGCTCCGACCCAGGATGGACGTAGGCTAGAATCTTCCCGGTAAGTGCACCTAGCGGTGCTACACAGATGATTAGAAATGGGCTAAATTGATATGAGAGAATTAGCCTAGAAGAGGCTAGATAGAAATGGGCCAAGCAGTGTTAAAAGGAATACAATTTGTGTGTTGTTATTTCGGGGCATAAGCTAGCCAGGCGGCCGGGGTGCTGGGGACGCAGCCCCGCCGCTCTTATTACAACAATTACTATTTGAACTTTGAGAGGAAATAAAAATGGGAAAGAGAAGCACATGAAACAAGATGGCAAATACAGACATGAACAGTATATAAATCACATATAAGTGTTTAGCAAACCCCATGTTGTATGTAAGCACGGAAAGAGTCAGCAGTCCTTGCGTGGGAACTAGAAATGTTCGTGATCAAATGGGCTTATCAATTATAAGAGGCTTCACTCTAATTAGGAGCTATGCTAAATGTAAGTCTTACTTGCATATCAGTGGTTTAGATTTGGAATAATTTAAAAATTTATGGAGAAAACAACAAAAGTTAATGTGATAGCCAGAGAAGCTGATATAATTAAAGGTAAACCACTTGACTATAAAACCTTTGTAAAAAAAAAAAAAAAGAAAATGTTGTCATAGCAACAGAACAAAGAACTGTTGAAAAAGAATTAAGTTCAGGGAAAAGAAGGGATGCATTTCACATAAAGACTTAATTGGCAGTTGAATTTAGAAGGAAAAAGACACCCATGATTGGCAACAAGTAACATACCAATGTTTCTTTCTTCATTTTCACTATTCTTGTATTCTGCAGGGCAGGTGCAAGAATCTCTAGCTAAAGATTCCACTGTGTAGACTGCTCTGTACCTACATTGTGACATGCGAATAATTCCCAGACAAGTGAAGACGAGGGAAAATTGGGGTGAGATACTGGTACATGCCATTCTGGATCTTACTGTCATCATAGTTTGGATTGTGCCTTATGTTACCTTTTCCTTTTTGACTGAAACCCAATGATTCAGAAATGAAGCAATATATTTAAGCGACAGAGCTGCTCTTTCCTATTTTAATGAAACATTGATTGACTCTCTTTACTTTCATATCTTAGTTTGTCCCCAAATTAGTACAGTGATTAATGTGCTAAGTGGTGCAGGCTTCTGATCTATAGCATGATGAAGAGATATATTTCATTATATTCATGTAAGTTACAACTAAAGTCTAAATGTCAAGTTTTACCCAAAATTATTTGGTCATTGCTATTCATTATTTGGTTATTTGAGTAGCCATGAGGAGGCAGAGTATAACTGGAAATTCTGAAACTTAAAAATATGCAGCTCACAAAAGATTGATGTGTTCAAGCACATACTTCATAAGCACTATGAATTTATCATGAATAAAATAATTATACTAGTCATAAAATATTGACAGATAGATGGAGAAAATTAATACATCTAAAATGCAATATTGTTAGGTTGATAAACTTCTATTCAGGTTAACACAGAGGAAAAACACTCATAAATTAATTAATATCAGATGTGGAAGAGGGTATCACAACTGATCCTTCAGATATTAGAAGGATAAGAAAGATAATGAATTGATGGCATGGATTCAATCGATGAATTTGTTGAAGGATGCAAATTAATGTTTCAAATAACTAAGCAGATGTCAGTGAGAGAATTTATATCACTAATTTATAATCTTTTATATTTGAATTCTCTAGAGAAACAGAAATACTAAGATACATACATAGAAAAATAGGTTATAAGAGAATTATTTTATTTGTTATATTTAATAACTCAGTGTCTAGAGTCAAAAGTCTGTAAAGTCTGGAGAACTGATAGCATAAACTACAGTTTGGAAGGATTCAGGCTTGAGACCAATGAGGAGTTCATGTTTCTGAAGTCAAGAAAAGTACAGATCCCTGGCAGTGAAGCCTCAGAAGTAGTCCCTCTTATTGAGTGATGCAAGCCCATTGTTCTACTCAGGTCTTTAACTAACTGGAAGAAATCACTCTGCCAACTTAAATATTATTTTAATTCCGAGCCATCTTCACAGATAACTCAGAATAATTTTTGTATCCTGATTAATAAAACAGTTATATCTACTAAAATAAAAACACTAGGCCCAGATGCTGTCACTGGGAAATTCTTTCAAACAGAAAAAAATGGTAACAATTCTATATAGTATCTTAAAAAAACAGGAGTCAAACAGAATAATTTGTAATTCTATGAGGTAATATTAACTTCATACCAAAATCAAATAAATATATTACTCAAAGAAAAACTATATATTAATATATCTTATGCAATACTTTAAAACTTCTAGATAAAATATTAACGATTTGAATAGAAAGTATACATTAATTATGAATAATGACTAAATGTTGCTTATTTCAAGTGGACACTTTTAGCTTGACATTTAAAAATCAATTAATGCTATCATTCACAGCAATAGCCTAATGAAGAAGAATCATCCATTGTATCAACAGATACTAAAAGATTTGAAATAATTAAATAACAAATCATGATTTTAAAAAACAGAGCAATAATACATATAAAGGAATTCTCTTAGCTTTGTAAGGAACAAGAAGCCACAGCTAACATCAGAAATAAGTTATCTGTTTTCAAATATGCATAAAAAGGCAAGAATATTTATTCTTACTGTCTTGTCCTCAACTTTACACAAAAGTCTAGTAATACATTAAGACAAAAAAAAGAGAAAAATATAATCTTTGGTGACAGATAACATGACTATTTTGGTTATCCAGAAAAATCAGCCACAATAACAAAATACTCATTATGATGGAAAATTGAAGGGTTTAGGATACATAATGCCCCAAATCAGAGGTTTATGAAACACTTGAAATGCAGATGGGAAATTAAAATAAAAATATAATGCCATTTTAATTATAAAAATAAAACCATAAAGATCAATCATAAACTTGTATAAGACTTACCAGGAAGTCTTGTATAGGCAAAACTCCCATAAAAGAAGAATCAAAGGATCTCCTTATTCAACTTCCACAATCCCCACATAAACTACTGAATATTTTTGACATAAATTCTTAATACGTAGCCATAATGGCCTAAAATTTACTATGTAAATCACACTGATCTTCAACTGATAACCCTCCAACCGAAGCCTCCAGAATAAGGGAAAATAAACATGTTGCACAAAACCTAGCTAATCTATTGATTTAAATATCATCTCAATCCACTCCTTGTGAGTTATCTTGAACATATCAATGAATTTATTCTAAAGCTTAAATGGGACAGCAAAATTATCATTCCACAGTAACCAGAAAAATACTAAAGAAGATCAAAGGCTGGCATTGCCTGATGTGTAGGTTTCTGTAAATCCACAGTACTCAAGATGGTATGGTACTAAGTAGCAGATGATATGCCAATGGGATGGAAATGAAATCCTAAAACAAATCTAAACATAAAGGAATAAGTAACAAAGAAACATATGCTTTTCATCATATGGTGCTACAATTGTTGGACATTATATGAAAATGATTATAGACAGAGATTTCACATGTTTTATAAACATAAACTCAAAGTAAGCCCTAAGAGCCCAAAGGCAAAATAAAAATGATGGGTGCTTAAATATCAAAAAATGGTGTAGGGCTAGAGAGATGCTCTAGTAGTATTGTTCCCAGCATCCACATAGCAGTTTATCACTACCTGTAGCTTGAGCTACAGAGGATCTGACATCCTCTTCTGATGTCTGGGGCTCATGTATATGTGTGGTACACCTGCATAATCACATAGACACAGACATACATAGACATAATATTCTTAGAAAGCATAGTTCCTAAAAGGAAAAACAATATGTACATTATAAAAATGATATCTTTTGTTTTGAAAAAAAAAGCATTGATAAGACAAAGAAGACAGAATGGAGTGGGAGAAAATATTTGCAAAACATATGTAATAAGGAATTTTGCATCCAAAGTGTACAATAAGTTCTTGTAAGGCAAAAATAAAAAAATATGCAGAACTAAGAAATAAAAAATATCTCTAATCCATCAATTAAAAGATAGCAAATTAACATATGAAAATTTTGTTAGACATTGCAGTTAAAACAAAGTGGTTCCACTATGCAACCGCTAGAAAGACAGCAGGAAGTATGGGAGAAAAGACAATAGAAATTCACATTCATTGCTGAATGTGTTTGGGTATGGCTGTTTGGGTCATATATTTGGAAATTTCTCATAAGGTTAAACATAACATTTATGGCATATGAATTGGAATTTTTATTATTTACACAAATGAGTTAAAACTTATTTAAAACAAATGTTATTTTGAAGCTTTATTTCAAAATGCTAAAGACTGGAAGTAAGGAAGACATCCTTAATAGGTAAATTCATAGCCAGTTTTTAGTATATGTATAATATTATTTGTGATAAAAATAAATGCACTTTCCAGACTTTAGGAAAGATGGAAACATCTTAAATGCACAATGGTAAGTGGAAAAGATAAGTAGGAAAGGCTAAATAGTTTTTGATAGTAAATAGTAAGATACCATACTATGATATGGTATTCTTGGAAAGGCAAAGCAGGGAGCTAGTGATAAGGTCAGTGATGACTAGGAATCCTAAAGGAGAAAGGCATGATGTAGTACAAAAGCAGAGAAAACATTTAGGACTGTGAAATTATTACATATATACTGTATATTTGCATCACATAGTATGAGAATATGATATTCTGTATGACATCATTGTGGATACATGACTACATAGCACAGTGCACACTATTAAATAAAACTAAAAATTTTAGATTTTGTTTAGTAATAATGCATCTTACTGGTTAATTGAGTGTAAAATATATGCCACATTAAAGTAGTTAGCAACAGAAGAAACTATAAGGGACATATATGAGAACTCATTACTAGATCTTTTAAGATTCTGAATGAATCTAAATTTGTAAATTATCTAGTAGGAAATGGAGAGGTGACTCAACAAGGATGAGCACCGGCTCTCTTCCAGAGTATTCAGTTTTGATTACCTGCACCCACATGAGTACTCATAAGCATCTATAACTCCAGTTCAGGGTCCTGGACACCCTCTTCTGATCTTGGCACATGACAAACATGCACATGAAACATAGAGATATGTGTGAGCAAAAGACACATACACATAAACATTAAGTCTATTAATAAATAGGTATTCTTTCATACCATGAATTACACAAATCTTGAGGTATTTTGTATATGCACATATTTCTAACAACCACACCAAATGAGACTTTAAAGACTTTCCCTAAGCTGATTCTCATTCGTTGACTCCCAATGAAGTCTAACCAATCTTTGCCTGTTCTTGAAGCTGCTCTTAATGAATTATACTTCCTGTTCTTTTATAAACGGTGTGTGTGTGTTTTAGAGAGAGAGATGTGTGCTACAGTGTACAGTAGCCTCACTTCCAACACATTTTTTCTACACAATTTACTTGCCTAGCTCTAGTAAAAACTGAACTGGTGTGGTAATTTTGTTAAAAATGTGTTAAATTTATCTGGAGTGAATTGGCAAGCCTAAGTAAGATGTTTCTTACTCTTTGTGCTGTAGCAAATGTTCTTGCTTGTTTAGACTCCCTTTTTTGTTAATATTTCACCACTCATAGTTTCTATACCTTTTATTTTACGCAAAGTCTCTCTTTTAATTGTCTCTTCTAATGAATTATTGATTTTATGTAGGTATGTTATTTGTCTATTAGGTTAATATCCTTACATGCAATTTCCTTATTCTTAGAACTTTTTCTTATCAATATTTTAATAGATGTTAATGGTTTTCTTATAAATAAACATATTATTTGATCTTTTAAAAATTCTTGAATTCGTTTTCACTCTCTTCCTGTTTGAATTTAATATTTGAAGGAGTCAGTAAACCTTTATTTGATGCTTATTTCATTAGGAAAATGAAATGTTAGTTATTTTACACAATATGAAACATTACCCTCTCTGTGTGTGTATGAGAGTGTATGTGCATGCATGCAGAGGAATCAGTCAATCTTTTCTTGAGGTTTACTTCAATGGGATAATGTTAGATATTTTACACAATGTGTAACACTGTTGTTTCTGTGTGTGCATTCATATGTGCTCATGTGTGTTCATGTGTGTGCATGTGTGTGTTCGTGTGTGTGTGTGTATGTGTGTGAAAGTAAGTAATGAGCAACGTCCTGTTTATTCACTGCCTTTTCCATAAAGAGATTCTCAATGTTGACATATATCCGACACTCAGAATGTATTTTGTCTTTAGATTTATTATAATGTTGGGTTAAAAGAATGACTTTAACACTGATCAACTGTTGCATTTCTAAAATAAATCTTTATGATCTTCTTTATATTTCAATTTTTAATAAAATGGTGGACTAATGTGACTAGTGTATTAGATGTCTGCTTTATTATCCATGAGAAAGATTTATTAGTAATGTATTTTGTGTGACCTTGTTAGAGATTTTTGGCAGGATCTTTTCATATCTGTCCCATAACTTTAATTTTTAAGTTTTACTTCATTTTATATTCTGTTGAATGGCCATGAAGTAGTCTAATTATTAAGCCTTCACAATTATGCTAATTTTGCCATTCACATTTTTCTCTCTTGAGAGGTCATATATATGACATTTTCCATTCTGTGTTATATTCAATTTTAGCAATTAAAATTTCCAAAAACTATGTTACATGTAACTAGTGTTGGTTTTCTATAAATCACTAAAACTGATAAATTTTTTTTTTTGGTTTTTCAAGACAGTTTCTCTGTAGCTTTGCAGCCTGCCCTAAAACTAGCTCTTTTAGGTTAGTGATGTGGGAAGTCCTTCTGTATATGTGTTGCTTTTATTGGTTAACAAATAAATAACTTCTATGCCTGTGATGGGGCAGAATAAATCTAGGCCGGAAAACTAAGCTGAATGTTGACAGAAAGTAGCTGGAATCAGTGAGACATCATGTAGCCACTGGAGGAGACAGACACTGGAATTTTGCCTGGTAAGTCACAGTGATGTGGTGATGCACAGATTAATAGATATGGTTTATTTTAAGATATAAGAGCTAGGTATTTTCAATATACTTAAGTTATTAGCCAAGCACTGATGCAATTAATATAGTTTCTGAGTGATTATTTTGAGTGAGGGCAGTCAGAAAGTGAACAAGTGGTCTCCAGTAACAAATTGGTGCCAATGTGGTCAACTAAATCCACTTAAAATGCTAGAGAGCTTGACAAGGAATTCTAGACACAAAAAACAGAGTTTAACATAACTTCTTGCTCTATGTGCTGGCAGAAAGCAGGGATGTGGCTCTTTTAAGAGGTTTCCTGACTTAGCTTTAGCAGGAAAGACTCTGTGGCTTCTTTTAAAAATGGCAGCTTCCTGGTTCGCCACCACAAATGGCTCTGACTTTCAGGAAGTTTGGCTATGGAGCATTTAACTGGGGTTTGTGATCAGCATGTTACAAACTGCTTAATGGCATGGTAGACCCACTGTATACCTGGAACTAGGGAGGTATGCGTGGCTTACAAAGGTGATGAACATGCCTCCACCATTTGGGTTGGACATAGTCAAAAGGAAAAGCAGCCTTAATCCTAGCCATGCCTTTTAGCATTACAAGAAGTGGTCCTGGTCAGAAAAGGGTTACAGATATGCAATAAAGACAGATTCAAATAAAAAAGACCTCTGAATGGGTCACAGTGTTGGATTAATGTACATAGGCTTGATTGAGAGAAGAAAAAGAATATAAACAGTTATAAAAAGAAGCAAATGGTTTTAAGAAATAAAACAAAAGTCTTTAAAAAGACAGAGTAGGGAATGGAGAAATGGCTCAGAGGTTAAGAACACTGGCTGTTCTTTCAGAGGTCCTGAGTTTAATTCCCAGCAACCACATGGTGGCTCACAACCATCTGTAATTCTGTCTGGTCTCCTCTTCTGGCATGCAGATAGAACACTGTATAAAAAATAAATAAATAAAAAAAGACAGAGTAAACTTGTAGAAAAAGTAATAGAGTAAGAAAAAGAAGCCACATGAAGATGGAATATACACAGAAAGTCTAGATTATGCTTATTATTGTGTTTTCTTTGAATTTTTTGATTGTGAATGAGCTAAGTACAGAGATACATTTCATTGTATGGGTTTCTAAGATAAACGAACATATATATTTTAATGGTATCTTGACTTCAAAATTTGGGTCTAAGGATTTCTTTGGAAAAGGGGTTCTTTTGTTTTCACAGAAGATGAGAACAAGTGGATTCCTTTCAGACTAATGTGGTTAAATAGAACAAGTGCCCCAGAAAGATTGTCATGAACACCATCTAAAATTACTCTCTCTCCATCTACCCCATAACCTCATCCTTCAAGCTCCAAATCATCCCCTCCCATCCCCAATTTACCCATGTGATCTCTTCTACTTCCCTTCTCCCAGAGATCCATTTATAACTCATTGGGCCCTCCTTGTTGTTACCTAGGCTCTCTGGGTCTATGGTTATCCTTTTCTTTATAGCTATCTCTTCCTTAGTTGAAGGGCATCTAGGTTGATTCCAGATTCTAGCTATTATGAATAGAGCTGCTATGAACATAATTGAGCAAGTGTTCTCTTGGTATGATTGAGCATCCTGTGAGTACATGTTCAAAACTGATATAGCTGGTTCTTGAGGTAGCTGGATTTTCAGTTTCCTGAGAAAATGCCATATTGATTTAGAAAGTGACTGTACAAGTTTTCATGCCCACCAAAAGTGTAGGAGTGTTTCCTTTGCTCCGTATCCTCTCCAGTATAAACTGGGACTCTAATATAGATTCTCATGTTGTGATGACTCCCAACCACAAAATTATTTTCATTGCTACTTCAAAACAGCAATTTTGCTACTGTTAAGAATCATAATACAAATATCTGATATTCAAGATGCCCAATACATGACTCCTGTGAAAAGGTCATTCAGGTCACAACCCACAAGTTGAGAATCACTGTTTTAAAGCATTAACCTTAATCTATGTATTCTGGTTAAAAAAAAAATGGTATTCTCCTGAAATATAAACAAATTTCTTAATGAACAGAAACAGTAAGTAGAATCTTTTAGAGCTATAGTATGGCCCTTTAGGTGATACAGGAAATATCCAAGTGCCATTGAGAATCCTTTAATTTCTACTCCTTTCATTACAATTTGTATAATTTCCTTAAAATTCTACCAATATTTTATTCAGTCAAAACACTAAATGTAGTAACTTCAGAAATCTTTACTTTTCATATGTGTGTTAGTTTGAGTTTGTATAGCAAAATGTGCCACTACTAAAATGTGTATAGCAAAATGTGGCACCTACTAAATCATGAACTGAATAAGAAAAAGCCAATTCCTAAAGCTTGTTCAAGTCTAAAATTGGGTTGTGTCCTCACAGGTGGAAAACAAAGGGAAAAGCATGCTTTTCTTTTTAAAAGCCACCAATAGGCTATACTCTCATTCCTTAATTACTGCCCAAAGACCCTGTCCCCAAATACATTTGCATTGTCATGGTGGAGGTCAGAGTTCAAAATCTCAGTTTGGCAGAGCAGGAGGCAAGACTCAGTGCCCAACACTCTCTTTCACATGGCCATAAGAGCTATTATCTGAGACATTAAGTTATGATTTAGGACTCAGTGTAAATGATTTTAATTAATTTTCTTCTTTGAAGAAAATACTATATTTTTTCCATTTTAACTTAGAAAATTTGGGTTCACAAAGGTGGGACTTTTTGTTATTGCCATTTACCAATAAGAAGAGAATTAGGTACTCTTATAGTGGAAATATGAAATTTCCTCCACTCACACAAAGGTGGAAATGTTTTCTAGTGCCATTTACTAATACAAAGAGGATTAGGTACACTCTTTTTGTGGATATATGAAATTGCTCTTGGTCCCAGTAAAGTACAAGAGATGCATTTACCTGCTACTAACTCACATAATTAAAGTCATTGCTGGAAATGGAGCAATGATGTCAAATGTTCTAGGAATGCAGAATCTACTTTGTCTTGTGCTCACTTTCTTACTTTCCTTTCCTTTTATTTCAGCAAAGATCCTTATGTGAGAAGGCCAAGAAAGAATTTACAGGCAAAATCCCCATCAGGCATATGTCTAAAAACATCTTCCTCCTGAGACTAAACATAATAATTTTTTTGACAGAGGACTCTTAGTGATCAGTAGCACCCATTTATAGAATTATGGATGTCACACAACTACATACATATTTTCACAAAACAATTTTTGTTTTGATTAGTTGGTCCCACAAAAAAAATATTGTATATATGCAGGACTGCTACATGGGTGAGGGTACATATAAAATTATTAGTCACCTTGGAAACTCAACTTATAGATACTAGAGAGACTGAACTAAACAAAAATTATTTTCGACTACCCAGAAGGGAAATGCCATACAGGGCGGCAACTAAAACCTTTAGGTGATTCCTAATTTGCAAATGTATTCTTTTAGCAATGAGTGAGAATTTACTTCTATTTGCAAGTGAGAATTTAAGATTTTCAAATGACTATGTGCCCATAAGTATTATTTGACATTAATTTAGTTAATGGTCAGTGTTTCAGCTAAAAATGACTTATTATAATGGCTTTTACATGCATTTTGCTGGACTTTTCCTTGTGTGTCTTCTGAACAGTGAAAACAAAATCCAAGGCCTGTATTTTTATGTGTGTGCTAATTAGTATGTAGCTGCATGCAATATAGGCTAGTGCCTCAGATACTCTCCCAAACATTAATAAGCATTTTAATATTTTATAAAGCAAGCTCTAAATTTTGGAAAATGAGTCTGAACACTATTATTACCCAAATGTCACACACACACACACACACACACACACACACACAC